>JARQOC010000005.1:506322662-506454648 GCA_033576535.1 Allobates femoralis
GCTGCTGTATACTACCACTGGGGCTGCTGTATATACCTCTGGGGCTGCTGTATACTAACTACTGGGGCTGCTGCTGTATATACCACTGGGGCTGCTGCTGTATACTACCACTGGGGCTGCTGTATATACCTCTGGGGCTGCTGTATACCACACTGCTGAGGGCTGTATACCTGTGCTGGGGTCCACCCTCGGCTTATACACGAGTCAATAGGTTTTCCCAGGTTTTGGGGGCAAAAGTAGGGGGGTCGGCTTATACACGGGTCGGCTTATACACGAGTATATACGGTAAGCCTATTATTATTTTCACATGCAATCTAATTCACCCGCAGCTGCAACAATCCATCAACACTACAGAGTTGGATGTCAAATGCTGACGAAACACGGATGAGCTATGGGGAGAGGGTTGGAGGTTGGAGCTGCAATCTCTGCACTTATTTCTCTGGTTCTATGGTCAGCCAGTCCAACCCAGATATGACACTATAGTAGGACAATGTCAAGTGATAAGTGTAGCAAAACTGTATGCAGATAGGAGATCAGATGTAAAAATGTCATCAAGCTATGCTGGAACAAAGTCTGCTGCAAGTATCATGTGTAAATGCTGGTTTACATGTAGCGACATTGTTAACGATGTCGCTGCAACTTGTGATGTTGCAGCGACCTCGTAGCGATGTCGCTATGTGTGACATACTGAAACGATCAGCGATCAGCTCGCTGATCGTTGGTACAATGGCCAGGGCCATGTTTCGATAGTTGGTCTCCCATTGAACGGCCAGCATCGGCGTGTGTGACAGCAGGAGACCAACAATCATCGTCCTACTAGCGCCGCACATCACACGCTGGGAACTGGTAACCAGGGTAAACAGCGGGTAACTAAGGGCATCACTCTGCTTAGTTACCCGCTGTTTAACCCTGATACCAGCATTCTCGCTGGTCGCTGATCGCTGGTGAGTCTGCCTGTTTGACAGCTCCCCAGCGATCAGACAACGATGTCCCAGCGACCCCCATCGTTGGTGGGGTCGCTGAGACATCGTTATGTGTAAACCGGCCCTAATGTATCAGGTGTATTCAAACTGATACTATATCAGTGTTCTTCATTGCTAGTTCTAGTAGGTTATGTACATATGTATATTATCTTGATGCTAAAAGTATTAGGATATCATACAGGAGCACACCTAGCTTGGGTTGTGTATTATTATTATTATATATTTATATAGTACCATTAGGTTCCATGGCACTTTACATGAGGAAAGGGCAGACGAGGACAAGTTCAATAAATGTGGACAATCAGGTCATACAGGTACAAGAGAGGAGAGAATCCTGTCCACGAGGGCTCACAGTCTACGAATAATTGCAAATAAATGTTTGCTACATCTGTATGTGTCATAGCAAAGTAGCAGTAATCGAATGGTAAAATGTTATGGTTCATATCAACAAGACAACGGTTTTTATAGTTTACAGAATGAAGAAAAGCAATGAGAGTAGAGTCTGGTAAGGAGAATAACTAATGGGATAAATCCAGATTAAGGGTCTAAATTCTTGTTCATACCATGCAGCTTTGACATCTATTTAAAGGGGTTTTCCAGGTGCATTCAGTACCACATCAGCAGGTATCATGCACCTGTCCTATACTGATGGGTGTACCATGGCATAAGGGATATACCAAAGAGAAAGAACAGTACATTACACTTTGTGATGAATAATAGATAAATAGGTATTTAATGCTTCATCAGTGATTCACACAAGAATAGAAGAAGCAACGTTTCAGTCAAATATGTCCTTCTTCAGGCTTGTAAAAGCAGAACACATGATGAAGTCCATGCTTTTGAAGGAGCTGCAGGGTCCCTGACTGGGCACATAAGTCGTCTTTTTGACTATATTCATAGCATTCTCATTTTCCAGGATCTGGTGTTTTGTGATAGCTTATTTTTTACGTCTTGAGCTGACGTTTCTATAGGTACTATTTTTAGGTGCATGAGATGTTTTGATTACCTGTTATTGCATTTTATTGCAGTGTTGTGGTGACCAAGAAAAACTTTTTTTACATGACACAGTTTACTGATCTGATTAATTGATTTTATATTCTGATAGTTTAAGCATTTCTGAACATGGCAATACCAAATATGTACTTTTTTTTATATAGTTTTATTTTCAATGGGGCAAAAGGGGGGTGATTTGAACTTTGATGTCTTTTTTATATTTTCATATTTTTTAAAACTGTTTTTTACTTTTAACTTCTTTTACTTTGTCAATTAGGGCACCTCAGCACTGTACAGTGCGCTCGCTTGTGTTATGGAGAGAGATGCTTCACCAAATCTCTGCACAGCCAAATGATCACTTTCTGGCATCGCTGGGAGGAAAAGAGTCATGACTGCATTCGGAGTCATCAGCTGACCTCGCGCTGTCATGGCAACACATCGAGCCCCCATGATCACATCACAGGGCTGCCGATGCCAGAGAAGAATAGCGCGATCCCCACTTGCTTGAGAACGTGCTGTCAGTGATTGACAGCGCAATCTAAATTGTTAACAGTGACAATCGGATCGCTGATCCAGTTAGTGCTGTTAGCTACACATGTCAGCTGATCAGATCACCCGGCATGCTCAGGGGATGATGCAATTGACTCATCGTTACCGGATGCTCACGTCTCAGGCGATGCAGCACTTGTCACGGTTCCGCGCCTGAGGCTGTGGGGCCCGGTAGTGAGATCAAAAGGGATTTAAAGGATGGGGATGATTCTTGTTTGTCGTGACGCTACCTGTGGGTATCCGGCGCTGCTGGGGCCTCCGGGGGATGTGCGGCAGCTTGATGGGATGCTCCCCACAGGATGAGCAGGAGTCCCCGGGCCAGGAGCTGCACTCGATGGAATACGGCAGCTCGGTAGTTGCTATGGAGGGTTAATAACAGTTCTGAAGAAAAGCACGGACACCAGATTCTTCTCTGCAACAGGTCTTTACTGTAACGGTTAGTATGGTACACGCTATACAGTCCTTAGGTAACGGACTGGGTGATCCTAGCGACTGACTGGTCTTAGTCTAGAGCTCCACGGTGTTCCTCCTTTATCTACCTGTCCTATTTGGTTGCCTTTGCTGCCTTAGTGTACCAGTTCAGGGTACTAGGGAGACTTCTAGTGGATTCCTTAGCCGGAGCTACAAACGGCTGTGAAGGTCCTGTATCCCAGTGGTGGGTACCCTGCTGGCAAGACGGCTGAGTCAGGGCTGTAGTGATATCTAAAAAATGAGAATGCGCATAGGGTCTTATCCTTAATACAAAACGAATCCCATACAGTGTGAAAACTGCTCACCTGATACGGTTGTGAAGCCCACAACCAGCTTGATCGCTCAAACACAGCAGCCGCAGCCGGGACCGCACTTCCACAATCGTGGGGGTGAAATTCTATCTGGGACCAAGTGTCTTTCGGTCCGCGCCGCTGCTCCAATAAGTATTAGAAACACTGGAGTGTTTTAAATAAAAGATCTTCAGTTTTATTTCCATAAATAAAACTGAAGATCTTTTATTTAAAACACTCCAGTGTTTCTAATACTTATTGGAGCAGCGGCGCGGACCGAAAGACACTTGGTCCCGGATAGAGGGCTGTAGTGAGGTGCTCCTAAGAAGTTGCTCCGTCACTCCGGTTTGCAGAACAGCGGTGGACGTCTGTTCGCCTTGGAACCGGTGATCCGGTGAGGTGGGGCACAGGTATTTTTGAACCCGCTCAGGCTGCCCGTATTCCGGTCTGGGTTACCGCTTATTGGTGCCCAGCCGGTAAGTTTGGTTTCAGGGCTGCACGGAACTGTGCAGATCCTGCTCCTTCTTCTCCTACGTTACTCCACTCACTCACTCTTCTCTTCCTAACTTCTCCCACACACTACACCTACACTCCTCCCACCAGGACCTGATTGGCCCTCTATCTCTAAGTGGTGCATGTGGTGTATGGAGCTCTGGGTTTAACCATTTCATCACTGAGACGGAAGATATTACATCTTCAGTCAGGGATGCAATACCTTCCTGTGACGCACTCGTTGCGGGGCGCCACACAATCTCAGCATGTCAGCTCGCATCAAAGGGAGGGAGGCGGCCAAGGACGTACATATACGCCCTTGGTCGTGAAGGGGTTAAAGTCTATGACAATTATCAGCCTAGGTGATACAGGCATCAGGTATTTATTTTATTAAATTATTTAGTGTAAATATATTCCAAAGAGCTATGGTATATATGGATTTTCATCACTCACATTGGTTCTTGTCGTCATTGTGGGTGGAAAAGTAAATTCCAAATTAATCGATCAGTATTCTTTGTGAGTATGGGAAAAAGCTGGAGTGTAAGGGCCACTTTACACGTCGCGATATCGTTTCGATATCGCATACAACTTCACGGGAGCGCGCACATTTTTGGCCCTTGTCCAAGATCGCATAGGAGATGTTACACGTAGCAACCACACCTCCGACCTACGACGATCTGGCGTGCCGAAAATCGGCGGCAAGTCGGACAGGCGACTTTTCAGATTGTAGTTGCGCCGTCACACAGCACGATCATGCCAGATCGCATATGCAACATTGCACGGTTGAAGAGCATGCACAATCTCATTGCGATATCGTAGTTGAGTTGATATCGCGTCGCGTTGCCCTTTTACACAACACAGCGCACAAACGATAACAACTGCAACGGCTGTACCACGTGACTTTTTATCGATGTTGCATTACGATATCGCGACGTGAAAAGCGGCCATTAGACAGAAGCCCTTTTGAATACAGTGGAAATATGCAAATTTAATTTTAACTTACTTGAGTATATCCCGTGGATACCTGTTTAAGGCTGAGTTCATATGTCCAGTAATCATCCATTAGAACAGATCCTGCAGAGATCCATTGGAAAAAGTTCTGCAGGATCCATTTTTTTCACATTGGACTATGGAGTAAATCAATGAACTGATTGCTATTTATCTTCCATTTGAAACGGATCCAGTAAGCAAAAAACTGATCCTTTGTAAATGCAAGAAAACAGAGGCTAGATAGCAATCCATTAACTAATCCGTTCTCCATAGACTCCTTTACTGGAAAAAAAAACATACCCTGCAGAAATCATTTACCAACAGACAAAAAAGTTATGTTTGCCCAACTATTTTTTCAACGGATCTCTGCAAGATCTGTTCTACAGTTGTGGCCAAAAGTATTGACACCCCTGCAATTCTGTCAGATAATACTCAGTTTCTTTCTGAAAATGATTGCAATCACAAATTCTTTGGTATTATTATACACAAAACTCCAAAAATGGGCCAGACGAAAGTATTGGCACCCTCAGCCTAATACTTGTTTGCACAACCTTTAGCCAAAATAACTGTGATCAACCGCTTCCGGTAACCATCAATGAGTTTCTTACAATGCTCTGCTGGAATTTTAGACCATTCTTCTTTGGCAAACTGTTCCAGGTCCCTGATATTTGAAGGGTGCCTTCTCCAAACTGCCATTTTTAGATCTCGCCACAGGTTTTCTATGGGATTCAGGTCTGGACTCATTGCTGGCCACCTTAGAAGTCTCCAGTGCTTTCTCTCAAACCATTTTCTAGTGCTTTTTGAAATGTGTTTTGGGTCATTGTCCTGCTGGAAGACCCATGACCTCTGAAGGAGACCCAGCTTTCTCACACTGGGCCGTACATTATGCTGCAATCAGGGAGCCTCCGCCATGTTTGACATCAGGGACCGTGTTCTTTTCTTTAAATGCCTTTTTTTTTCTCCTGTAAACTCTATGTTGATGCCTTTGCCCAAAAAGCTCTACTTTTGTCTCATTTGACCAGAGAACATTCTTCCAAAACGTTTTAGGCTTTCTCAGGTAAGTTTTGGCAAACTCCAGCCTGGCTTTTTTATGTCTCTATGTAAGAAGTGGGGTCTTCCTGGGTATCCTACTATACAGTCCCTTTTCATTCAGACACCGGCAGATAGTACGGGTTGACATTGTTGTAGCCTCAGACTGCAAGGCAGCTTGAACTTGTTTGGATGTTAGTCGAGGTTCTTTATCCACCATCCGCACAATCTTGCGTTGAAATCTCTCGTTAATTTTTCTTTTCCTTCCACATCTAGGGAGGTTAGCCACAGTGCCATGGGCTTTAAACTTCTTGATGACACTGCGCACGGTAGACACGGGAACATTCAGGTCTTTGGAGATGGACTTGTAGCCTTGAGATTGCTCATGCTTCCTCACAATTTGGTTTCTCAAGTCCTCAGACAGTTTTTTGGTCTTCTTTCTTTTCTCCATGCTCAATGTGGTACACACAAGAACATAGGACAGAGGTTGAGTCAACTTTAATCCATGTCAACTGGCTGCAAGTGTGATTTAGTTATTGCCAACACCTGTTAGGTGCCACAGGTAAGTTACAGGTGCTGTTAATTACACGAATTAGAGAAGCATCACATGATTTTTCTAACAGTGCCAATACTTTTGTCCACCCCCTTTTTTATGTTTGGTGTGGAATTATATCCAATTTGGCTTTAGGATAATTCTTTTTGTGTTTTTTTTATTGAAGACAAATTAAATGAAGAGAATAATACCAAAGAATTTGTGATTGCAATCATTTTCAGGAAGAAACGGAGTATTATCTGACAGAATTGCAGGGGTGTCAATACTTTTGGCCACAACTGTATTGGATTCTTATAGGATATGCTGGACATGTGAACTCAGCATAAGGTCGAGGATATCAAAAGTCTGAACACCTCTGTTAAACTGGCAGTTTTTTGTCATCTAAAAAATCCATACCAAAAAAAAATAAATTCAGAAGCCTTTCCACCTTTAATGTCACCTATTATCTGTACAAATCCATTGAGAAATAAACTGAAGGGAGAAGATAAAAAACAAACAAAACTAAGATAATTTGTTTGTTTAAATGTGAACATCTACTATATAATTGCCTTATAATCGCTCAGCGGTGACCAATCAATGGCGCGGGATCCAAAAACCTGCCAAGCCGCGCTCTGCTTCGCTGATTGGTCGCCGCCATCCATGGCGACCAATCAGCGAAGTGTGTTTAAAAATGCGCGGCCAGAACGCTGATTGGTCGCCGCGGCTGGCGGCGACCAATCAGCAAAGCGGCGCGGCTTGGCAGAGAGTATGAATCCTGCTTCGCTGATTGCCGCACAAAGGTCCGCGGCGAGGCAGCCGTAAAATGACTGGCACGAGCCAGTCATCTTTCGGCTGCTCACAGTTGTAGTACCCCGACCACCATATTGGAACAGCCACGTTATGGGTGTTCCGATATGGCGGCCGGGATTCAAATTCTCCACCAAGCCGCGCGCCTTTCCTCTGATTGGTGGCTGGTATTCAAATTCTCCTGGCTGCTCGCAGCGGTAGTACCCCGACCGTCATATTGTAAAACCCACGTTATGGGTATTCCGATATGGGGGCCGGGATTCAAATTCTCCCCCAAGCCACGCGCCTCTTCTCTGATTGGTCGCCGCAACTCTTGGCACCTGTTTTAAAACATGCTTCACTGATTGGATCGCCGCGGCTGGCGGCGACCAATGAGCCGTGCGGGATTCAAAACCCCCACCGAGCCGCACGCCACTTTGCTGATTGGTCGCCACCAACTGCGGCAACCAATCAGCAAAGCGTGTTTTAAAACAGGCTCCAATCAGCAATGTTGGCACAGAATTCAACCGCAACTCACAGTGTGACGCAGTTCACTGATCTTTACAAATTATGTCATCCATATTGTGACGTCATTCAGTCTTATTATTCTTAAATCTTCATAAATAAAATACATACATATTCTAGAATACCCGATGTGTTAGAATCGGGCCACCATCTAGTCCTCTTATAATTGAGGATGTGATTGTGTTCAGATTAACCAATCACATTTAAACTCATACATATAGTCAGTACATTGCTGCCATTATTTACAGTGATTCTGATTACCTTCATTTAAAGTTTAACTGGTCAAGTAGGATTTTTCTGACATTTTCTTAGGCTGAGGTCACACTTTTAAAGCCAATTGCGTTCACCGCATCCAGATCCGAATGCAGTGAACACAATTGGCTTCACACACATTTTTAATGAAAAATGTAAGTAGTAAACCGCAATGCGGTAACCAGATTGCTCTGGATGTGTAATCCTGAACAATGCGGTTACCGTATAGTTTGCTCATCCCTGCTGCTGCAGGGATGAGAAAACTGTTAAATCTGTAATAAAAGATTAAATATTAATAATAGTTGTGGGCAACATGTCTCTAGGGGGTGCCCAGTGGAAGCCGCAGGTCCCCTGTCTGCTGAGCACATACTATACATAATGTACGTATAGTATGTGCTGCTGTCCGAGGTCCTGTAGGCATTTACATTAGATTTATGGCAGTTCGCTGCCCATAGATCTAATGTAAATGCCTACAGGACCCTGGACAGCGGCACTGGTATAATTATGTGCTTAATTGTAAAACACTGGGCAAAACTGTCACTGAAAAAGACCTGGGTGTATGGGTAGATGACAAACTCACATTTAGTGGCCAGTGTCAGGCAGCTGCTGCAAAGGCAAATAAAATAATGGGATGCATTAAAAGAGGCATAGATGCTCATGAGGAGAACATAATTTTACCTCCATACAAGTCACTAGTGCGACCACACTTAGAATACTGTGTACAATTCTGGTCTCCGGTGTATAAGAAAGACATAGCTGAACTAGAGCGGGTCCAGAGAAGAGCGACCAAAGTCATTAGAGGACTAAGGGGTCTGCAATACCAAGACAGGTTATTAAACTTGGGGTTATTTAGCTTGGAAAAACAAAGGCTTAGGGGTGATCTTATAATAATGTATAAATATATGAGGGGACAGTACAGAGAATTCTCTAATGATCTCTTTACTCTTAGGCCTGAGACTGGGACAAGGGGGCATCCTCTACGTCTGGAGGAAAGAAGGTTTAATCATAATCACAGACGCGGATTCTTTACTGTAAGAGCAGTGAGACTATGGAACTCTCTGCCACATGCTGTTGTAATGAGTGAGTCACTACTAACATTTAAGAAGGGCCTGGATGCCTTTCTTGAAAACTATAATATTACCAGTTATACATACTAGATTCTTTGATAGGGCGTTGATCCAGGGAATTAGTCTGATTGCCGTATCTGGAGTCAGGAAGGAATTTTTTCCCCCAATGTGGAGCTTAGTGTTGCCACATGGGGTTTTTTTTTGCCTTCCTCTGGATCAACATGTTAGGCTATGGGTTGAACTAGATGGACTTAAAGTCTTCCTTCAACCTTAAAAACTATGTTACTATGTTACATACTATACGTACATTACGTATAGTATGTGTGAAGCTGACAGGGGAGCCGCGGCTTCATTGATAAAATTCTACAGAGCTTTCAATAGCCGGCTTACTGTAAATGATGTATTAACCCATGACATGCCATCCTGAGTGGGCAGCATGTCTCTAGGGAGGGTGGGCACCCCCTAGAGACATGTTGCCCAAAACTATTATTAATATTGCATCTTTTATTACAATATCAACAGTTTGTTTATCCCTGCGGCAGCAGGGATGAACATACTATACGGTAACCGCATTGCTGGTCACAGAACCGCTCCGAAAACTGCAGCCTGCATGATTTTTCATGCAGGCTGCAGATCCAGAGCCGGCAACCGGATTGCTTGTAAAGCAATCCGGTTACCATAATGGGCTCCTATGGGGAGCAGTTCCTGCTCTTGTTTTGAGCTTTTTGAAAGCTCAAAACCAGATCAGGTTTTAAAAAAAAAAAAAAAAAAAAATGCAAGTATGACCCTAGCCTTAGTTGCATTTTACAGCAAAAGCCATGGTCTGTAAACAGCTACAACAAAGCAAAGGGATCTCAGTGTTGAAAGTTATCTGTAATGGTACCTTTACACGCCGCCACGGCAGGCTGGATACATCGCGCTACAAGCTACAATTGTAGCTTGTAGCGTCCATATCGCCTGTAGTAGCGGCGTCTGAAGAGGCGACGCTACAGCCGCCGACAGATACATCTGTTTATGGTCTCTGCTCATAAACTTAAGGCAACATCGCCGATGGTAGCGAGCTGTATCGGCGTGTAAAGAGGCAACGGAAGGGAACCCTGGACACCCGGGGCTGTAGCTGCAATGTAGCTAAGGCGTCACCTCGGCTCCGTCTTACCGCGCCCCATGTGCGATCATTGGTGGAAGCTTCTGCGTGCCGATTGGCCCTTGGCGCACAGGCCTCCATCTTGGATGAGCTGTCCCTTCAGCACTACACATACGCGCCGTATGCACGATCATACCTTAGTACAATTACGCGGCCCACAACTTACGGGAAACCAAACCAAATGGCCCATGATTCTCAGATACAGTGTTCACATCCTGTGAACACGTAATGAATAATGCTGGACACAGCGGTGAACAATGTGTTACGGGCCGGGCTGCCTTTTTATTGAACTGCAGATGCCGCATAAAAGTGTTCCTTAAGTGTCTGCGCACAACTGAAACACTGATGCACGTATACAGACACCGCATTGAAGTCGAGTAGTCAGTACACAGCGCATAGGCTTGCTGTACGCATCGCTCTGTGGGTGTTGTACAGTAGGTGCCGCAGAAGTGCTTCGCCCGTGTCACTGCGCGTAGGACTAGTTCAAAGGGTGCGTGACCCGGAACGTGGCCGTAATGACGTAATTACGATAGTTTCGTTTTCACTCTGCCTGCAAGGTGCCAGCCCCTCCTCTGCACACACCATTGCAGTCATGGCGGCCGTTCACCGCGCTGCTACGTGGGGGATGGCAGAGCTCATCATATTAATTGACCACTGTGACCGGTATGATTACTGGGGTCACCGGCAGCACCGTCATCCCAGGCTGCGTAACCGCGCCACAATCCGGCGGATTCAGCGGGCTCTGCTGAATAAACTAGGGGTGGTGAGGGTCGCAAAAGCGGTGCAGAAGAAGATTGCGGACCTGAAGTCAAAATGCCCAGGCCGCATACTCGACATCCGTGCCAGGATTGCCAGGCTGCGTGGTGAGTACTTCAGAGGGCCACACATGATTTGTATTGTATGTAAGCACAACAAAAACATAACAATTCGTTCACAGACATCCTAGGTATAGTGAGACGGACACCGGCAGACATGCAATGGGGGACAATATAGGGCGCACATTATAGATACACTGACTACACATCTGCCTACAAATAATGTTCATGTGCCACCCAAGATTACTCGACAGTGTTACATGCCCTCCAACCAATTAACACACTCATGCCACATACCTACGCCATACAGAATACATGAGATCATCCCATATATGAAAAACAACAAACAATAACACAAATATTGAACTGTCAATACATCTCTGAGCCTAAACAGTATGCTGACACATCAATTATTGTTTCATAATCTGCAGATGCGGAAGTGTCAGCCGATGAGGCTCCCCCACAACTGGCTGCAGGTGGACCACCAACCCCACCGCCGCAAGAGCCAGCTGGAGGCCACACACCACCGGGTCAACAGCCAGCTGGGCCACCATCCCCACCAGGGAATAGGCCCTCACCAGGGCATGAGGAGGAGGAGGACCCTGCTGACCCAGCGTTGGTGGAGGCAGAGGTGGGCTCGCCTGGTCGGCAACCTGAAGCTGGGGCGCAACCCCCAAATCCAGCTGCGTTGGATGTGTATGGCGGTAAGTGATTTCAGTTTGATTAGAGGGGCCGAACACTGTAAGCATTGTTGTTTTTACGTGGGAAATGGAAAAGCTAGCCATTTCTGACATAATGTCCTTCACACACTCTTGCAGATGGAGAACGTGCTGGAGCTGCCGGCTGGAGTATCAGTGCCTCCCCATCACCCCCTGATAGTCAGGATGATGATGCGCCCGAGGCTAAGGACAATCTTGCTTGTGTGAACCTGACACAAACACCAGAGGTAGTATTCTGACCTAATGATGTTTTTCCCACACACACAATACAGGTGTACCCACCATGGAGGACGTCGTGAGGGCTCACCACCAGTTTGCCCACCGACTTCAACGGGCCCTACACCGGGGAATACAGGACCTTACCCGCCTGTCTACCATGGTGGATACCGTCCTGAAACATCAAGATGGCCAACATTAAGGTGGAACCCCCTGTAAACAGATTTGCCCCCCTGACCCCCAAATGTGTTGTCCTAGTTGGACCTTGAACTTACAGACGTTGCCTGTTAGGCTTTTGATGTGGTTATGTTTTTTCTTCTTTTTTGCCCCCGTTGGGCTCTTTTCTTATAGTGTTCCACTATCACAAAAGGGGGATTGTGGTATGGCCACGGCTTTGCCGTTGCACCTATCCTGTCCCACATTGGGACCATCAGGAGTGTGGATTAACCAGCCCTTTACCTCATGGACCTATCCTGTCCCACATTGGGACCATCAGGAGTGTGGATTAACCAGCCCTTTACCTCATGGACCTATCCTGTCCCACATTGGGACCATCAGGAGTGTGGATTAACCAGCCCTTTACCTCATGGACCTATCCTGTCCCACATTGGGACCATCAGGAGTGTGGATTAACCAGCCCTTTACCTCATGGACCTATCCTGTCCCACATTGGGACCATCAGGAGTGTGGATTAACCAGCCCTTTACCTCATGGACCTATCCTGTCCCACATTGGGACCATCAGGAGTGTGGATTAACCAGCCCTTTACCTCATGGACCTATCCTGTCCCACATTGGGACCATCAGGAGTGTGGGATGGCTACACCTATCAGAAAGCTGCATTCTGTGTTTAGTGGCAAATGACTTCCACACATGTATGTAGCCAAGAAAAAGTATTTGTAATTTTTACTTTGCCTCACTCATGTCACAACAATACTATGGGGGGGCAAATGTTCAACAGGTTAATATCTCACACACATTACTACAGCTCTTTGTCAATGTCCTACCACAGTACAAAGGAACCTATGGTCGTCCTACACTGAGGCCATTGGCCCATATTGTGTGGCTTGCCCCAAACTATATTGTGAACAACACCATTCACCCAGGCTGCCCCCCGCAAGCCATAAGCCAAAAGAAAAACACAATTGAGTTAGTTCTAATATTTTATATAATCATATTTAGTAAATAATAAACAAATCATAGGAAGCAAATCTGCTTAAAAGTGTAACACAAACATAAGGGAAAAATAAAAAGGTGCCTCCACATGAAAAAGTCCAGAGTGCCAATTTGGTGCATTGGCTACTAGTGTCCAAATTAATCATCTTCTGTCGGCTCTGACAATGCCGCATCCCCCCTCCTCTGAGGGCAGCCCCGACCTGCCCCAGAACGTCTGGTTGTACGACGACGTGTTGAGGGGGGATGGGGTGACTGTGGCGGGGCCGGTCTTCTCACGGGCCGAGATGGGGCAGCTGGTGAAAGGGGCCACAAGGTGTGTTGCATGGGGGGGGGACGTGGCAGCCCCATTGAAGGGCCCCATCATCGGCAGCATCAGCGGCATTGTGGAAGACCCTCAGAAGGATCTTTTTCTGGAGCGGCTCCATCCCTCGCATTCTGTCGCTCATGTAGAGGGCGTCGCTGTCGATGTGGGTCCGCTGTTCATTCAAAAGCACGCGTCGGGCCCAGGCGCCCAGCTCCGTCTCTGGTGGTGCAGGACGTCGGCGACGACGGATCCGTGAGCTGGGCCCTGGGCCCGGACCCACATCACTAGCCCCGCCCTCCTGCTCAGCCCCAGATGTCATGGGCTGAGCATCATCAGCGACAGAATGCTCCGCAATGGAGCCGTCCTCTTCTGGGGCCTGTGGGGGGGAGAGGAAACAAAACCAAACATTAGTGACGGCAAGGACCACACCATACCATGGACACAATACACCACTCCCACTAAAGTA
This sequence comes from Allobates femoralis, assembly GCA_033576535.1. Classification (NCBI taxonomy): domain Eukaryota; kingdom Metazoa; phylum Chordata; class Amphibia; order Anura; family Aromobatidae; genus Allobates; species Allobates femoralis. The sequence goes on from JARQOC010000005.1 coordinate 506,336,461, forward strand.
AAGGCACTAACAAGATATATGGAAGGAATCTACAAACAGCAAGCCACCAAACTTTAACAACACCAAAACCTGTATTGCGGCTGGACACTCACCTCTACGATTCCCGGGACTCAGCACAATACAGATTGAGGTGTCAGTCACAGAGAGCCGTAACCCAATTAGTACATGTCACCACAACACCTTGATACTGGGGGCTGGGCTGGCCAAACACAGAAGTTGCCCACCTTCCCATTTGTATTACAAATCTGATGTAAAACCATCAAACCTTCAAAAAACAAAAACCCACTTGCACCAGAGCCAACACACATGTGTGGCAGCAAAATTGTAGTAGATGGCACTATGTGCCTCTTTCATGTTAATGCAAGAATAATATAAACTTCGGTACACATGTCATTTTTCCGGTGTACCGATATGTGGTGGAAATGCTATTTTGGAAAGCGGCTCTCTGCGTTAAATTCATATAAGCCAAAATCATGTCAGGAGGCAAGATTCCCTGACACAAAAAGGTTTCCCACACCAAGGCCGAAAATTTGTGAAAACTGTCCTAGTTCTGGTTTGGCCAAAACACACATGTGAAGGCAACATTGTGGGACAACACTGTAACACGATTACCCACCTCCTGTGGCGCAGATGGTGACTTATCCGGGCCTACATGGGACGCAGCTACGGGGCAGTTGGTAGTCGTTCGACGCGAGCTCACCTCGCCCAGGATAAAGGTGAAGAGGGGATAGTACCATAGGGTAGGTGATGGTACCTCCTCAGCTCCAGCTCCTGAGCGACGGCGCAGGTAGTCATTGTGAGCCCGCATGAACGACTGCCGCATGTTTTTAATTTTCAAGGCCACCGCATGCTGGTCCCAACTCCTGCCTACCCTTGGCTCCAAGCGATTGGCTAGAGCCACAAGAGTAGTGTAGGCCTCGGACCTCGCTGCCTGGTTTTTATATTGAGGCAGCGAGCTGAGCCACAAACATTCGTGCCGCTGATACTCCGTGAGAAGCTGGGTTTCAAATTCCACAGTACACCTCGGCATCTGGTGAAGACAAAACACAGCCAATCCAGACCGTCACGACACTAGCCATATCGAGCTGTGAAAACCTTGTGAACATAATTTACATGCTCATAAGGTTCTCATATGTACATTATAGGCAGCAATAACTGGTATGACAACTTGGCCTATGTGTGCCATTTGCACAATGTCACACCGGTCCAAAGTAAAATACATATGTGACACAATTACACGTCAGGTACTCTGTGGCCCCCTAAACATGTGTGAAGCCTGATTTAAGAGCCCACTGTTCATATTAAAACAACACCTGTAGACGGTGTGTGCGTACCAACCTGTAGGCCAACATGTGAGCAAAGACATTGTGTGGTAGCTACTACCTTTGTACTGAGCAAAATGGTTAACATTAAGCAGATGAGAAAGGAGGGCGTGGTTGGTGGCAAGACTGCACATACTACATGTAATGTGCAAACACATCATCATGTAGTTGTGTGGCCATCCATGGGAATACAATTGGTACTGAGGTAACAAGAATCCCTGCAATGAAGGGACCAATAATTGCAGCCATCAAATGCAGATGTGCTTGAAAGTTGTAAATCTAAACTTTATATGTTTGACGCACGAATTACATCAGGGACCAAATGTAGACACTCACAATACCAGTAGTGGATATACCTAGCTATTACCATACACTGGAAAAACTGACCCATCTGTATAATTAGAGGGCCAAAATTAAAGCCCATATCAAAGACGCCCATACACACATTGCCTAAGCGGCCGCCAATACAAGCATCAGCGTCCCGTGCACTTTCATAGAAACCGCTAAAGAGGCTTACCGTCAGAGCAGCAGAAGATACGCAGGACACTAGTAGCTCAATGCACATGGACCTCTGGACAAGGTGTAGTGGCCATTGGCCTGCCTTTATACTCCGCTAAACCAATCACAGCAGACACAATGACGCACAGCGTAATGTGACACCTGGGGGCGCAATTAACATCCGCTAATTGGTGGAGATCGCTGTATCGTGATAGGTTGCTGGCCCTTTAAAAGGTCCGCATGCCGGCAAACATTACGCTTGCTGGCCAGACCCATTAAGTAAGTATCTGTGGACACACATGGAAATGGCGTGGTGTGGGTGCATATGTCGTTTTAATTTGCGACCGCAGGACACTGTTTTAGCGTAGTGTATAGGGGTCTGTATTGCTGGGGAAGATCTACTGTACTGTGTGGACTTGGAGTAGGCATTAGGTTTGGTGCTTATGAATATTTGAACATATACATTGCTGTGTTTGTTTCCAGACACCATACAGGAGATTGCCTGCAGGACTGTAGACAGAAATGTGTTACTCCTGTCACCTGGATCAATGTCTGCATACTGGTTGTGGCGAATGGAGACTGGGTCGAACGGGGATAGGATGAGACATGGCTTGGAGGTGTGGCACTGAAGACATAACTTAGATGGTTTGGACAAATGGCACCAGCCAAAACATATGTAACCATGGTTACCCAACCTCACTCATGTGCAAAGTTGTTGGCTTCTTGTAAGCTTACTTGACCAGCCTATAGGGGTACGTATTGTTTGTTTTACCTCCCAGAATAGGAAATGGCCACATTTTCATTATGGTCTGTGTAATGGCATCTGCAAAATTGTTCTCATACATTATTGGTGACACAAGTCCCTTTCTAACTCACCTAGGTGCAGATGTTTTACTTTGACAAACTCCCATAGAAGTTGATGTAGAGGAGGCCATTATCATTGGGCGTCTTCCATTTTGATTGGGGTGACTACTGGGTGTTTGCCTTTCCTGTCTTCAGGGATGTGTTTCGGGGCCTGACGCAAGTTCCCCTCCAGTTGGCTATAGTGTGTCATCAACAATAGGTGTGGCTTGCTTAACCTGCTGACATTGGCACATATTGTTCTATGTACTCATGTTGTGTATTCTCATCTACAGGTGCTGATATTGAGGATGCAGAATATCCATGACAGCAATGTTATCGTGGCTCTTGCGTTGGTGGAAGAGCAAATGTGGTATGAGGATCGGTATGAAAGGTTGATGAGGCGCAGACAGCGGCGGTTGTGGACCCGTGATTGGCTTCTCAGGCGGCAAACCCGGGGCCACATGCAGCTGTTGCGGGAGCTGGAGATTAACTGTCCTGATGATTACCGAAACTATCTCCGTATGCCCGAGGACTGTTTCACCTTCCTATTGGAGCGTGTAGGGCCAATGATAGCGCGTCAGGACACTATAATGCGCCCATCAGTATCACCTGCTGAGCGGTTGGCGATCACTTTGCGGTTCCTGGCTACAGGGCAGTCCATGACATCACTCACATACATGTCACGTGTCTCCCTGCCCCTGCTGAGCCGCCTGATCCCTGAAACGTGTTGGGCCATCTGGAGAGCTTTGCAGCCAGCCTACATGAAAATGCCTCTAACCGCCGCAGAATGGCTGGAAGTGGCCCGTGGGTTTGAAACCCGGTGGAACTTCCCCAACTGTGGCGGGGCATTGGATGGTAAGCACGTGAGGATTACCAAACCTGCCCACTCTGGCTCTTTGTTTTTCAATTACAAAGGGTATTGTAGTATAATCCTCATGGCTGTAGTAGATGCGCACTATGAGTTCCTCTACGTGGATGTTGGAATGAACGGTCGCAACTCAGATGGGGGTGTGTTTGCCCGAAGCTCCTTGGCAACACTACTAGGGAATGGTGGGCTAAACTTACCCTCAAATGACCAGACGACCGAACATCTCAACTTTGCGTTTGTGGCGGATGAAGCATTCCCACTTCAGGAACACCTACTGCGGCCATATCCCCAGAGGGCCCTTACTTCTGAGAGACGCATTTTCAACTACCGGCTATCCCGGGCCCGCCGTGTAGTTGAAAATGCGTTTGGGATAATGGCCAATAGATTCCGGATTTTTCATACGGCTATGCATATGAAACCGGAGTCTATTGACGTGGTAGTGGTGGCCTGCTGTGTGCTGCATAACTTCCTGCGTCGTAGGGATAGGCCATCATACATGCCAGGAGCTTATGTAGATCATGCAGACGCTACAACAGGGGAGCTCCGTCCAGGGTCTTGGCGTGATGAGGGCCATGTGATTGTGCCACTCCAGCCCCAGAGCCATGGCCGCACTCGGCAGGAGGCCAGGGACAGTAGAGAAGCTTACTGCTCCTACTTCAATGGGTCTGGTGCAGTGAGCTGGCAGGACCAGGCCATGTAGTTTGCCTGGTTCTGGGAGGTTGATTGAAATTTCCAATGGAGGTGACAGCAGGGTAGCTGCACCCCTTTTATTTTGTGTTTACCATTTTTTGTATTTTTTGGTTTCCTCATGTGCATGATGTTTAGTTAGTTAGTTAGTTTATGATGTTTGATTATTTTTTTCATGCTCCACAGGTTCCAATGTGGGTTCCATTTGCTCTCTCTGCAATGTGTTGGCAGATTGTGACATGCACTGTATTTGTTGCTTTTATTTGGATGTATTTTTGGTTACAATTTGTAATCCAAGGTCACGATGAATTATTTTGATTTATTAAATACTTTTTTGGATCCAAACACATGTGTGAGCCTGTTTACTTGGTGGAGGAGGGAAATGTGATGGAGTTTATGGTGGGGGGCCTGGGATGTCATAGCCACCTATTGGCTGGGAATGTGCAGACAATATGTGTGGGTAGCCATGTTTTTTTCCCAGACTTTTGCCTAACAGTGTGGCCATTGCACGTACATGAGCCTTTATTTTGTTCTAGGCAGAGGCTCACCTGCAGACAGCACATTGATGCCGGACATATTCTTCTCAGGTGTTTTGTAATACACTGTCACACAGATCTTTCACAGGTTTGCTACGGAGCAGTTCCACTACATTCACATCTGTTGCCAGAGATAGATGCATACAATGTACACAGAGAACGCACATACTGTGTGTTGTAAGCCGCTCATGTGTGTCGCAGAAACGCACCTCGCCGCTATCTACACACGCCGCTGTCACAAGCGCTGATCGTGCGTGACAGGGCAAACACTTGTACTACGTACACATAGCCCCGCTACTTTATGCACACTGGGTAGATGACTTGCCACCGCTCCTAGGTGACGCTTTACCATCGGTTTAGATGCATTCGCCACACTCCGCCATGTCACAACCGCTTATTCCGTGCTTCACTCCCCTCACTGGTACGTCACGTCTCGGCCATCCGCCCTTTCCGTCGTGCCCAATCACAACTCCGTAGTGTTGACCAATGGTTGTGGTTTGGGCGCGGCGTACAGGACTGTGGCACGCCTATGTGTTTTACGTCCTGCCTTTGTTGCTCCCACTCACCCTGTGGTGGCGGCGTGTGAAGCGGGTACGCTAAGCTACAGCTGGCTACTTGAGACACCCGGCGATGTAGCTAGCTATAGATGTAGCGTGGCGTAGCGCACCTTGTCGCGGCGTGTAAAGAGGGTGCGTTGACCGTTTGTAGCCGTTTGAGCGTGCTCGTGCACGCGAAGTAGCGCGATGTATCCAGCCTGCCGTGGCGGCGTGTAAAGGTACCATAAGGTACAAAAAATATCCTAAACATTAGATGTACCATGAAACACTGTGAATATGGTAATCAAGAAGTAGCTTAAATTTGGGACAGCAGTCACATTACCTAAAACTGGAAGGCCCGCTTAAAAATTGATGAAAAGTCAACAAGAAAAGGCTGGCAAGTACAGGTTGTGCACTGCATATGAAGACAGCCTCCCATATTCTTCATATATCTATCCTATGGGGTAGTGTGGCAAAACGTAAGCCTTTCCTTTAAAAGCAAAACAACATCCAAACATGACTATATCTTGTCAAAAACTACATAAAGTCTGCCAAAAGAATATGTGAAAATATGTTATAATCTACTGAAACCAAGGTTGTACTTTTTGATAAGCATTCCAAAAGGTATGTTTGTTGCAAAATTAATACTGCGCATCACCAAAAGAACACCATCTCCATAGTGAGGCATAATGGAGGCAGCATTATGCTTTGCAGCAAATTATGAACAACTAGATGGTGGCCCGATTCTAACACATCGGGTATTCTAGAATATGTATGTAATTAGCATACTGTGACTGACAGAACTTGTTCAGTCAACGTGAGTGAACTACATATATATACAGTCATATGAAAAAGTTTGGGCACCCCTCTTAATCTTACTTTTTTTGTGTGTTTAAAATAGGTTTTTTTGCAACAGCTATTTCAGTGTGATATATGTAATAACTGATGGACACAGTAATACTTCAGGATTGAAATGAGGTTTATTGTACTAACCGAAAATGTGAAATATGCATTATTTCAAAAATTGACAGGTGCAAAAGTATGGGCACCCTTCTGATTTTCATGATTTGAATACTCCTAACTACTTTTTACTGACTTACTGAAGCACTAAATTGGTTTGGTAACCTCATTGAGCTTTGTACTTCATAGCCCGGTGTATCCAATCATGAGAAAAGCTATTCAGGTGTCCACTTGCAAGTTGTTCTCCTAGTTGCATCTTCTCTGAGGAGTTTCATCATGGGCTCCTCAAAACAGCTCTCAAATGATCTGAAAAAAAAGATTGTTCAACATACCGTATATACTCGTGTATAAGCCGACCCGTGTATAAGCCGACCCCCCTACTTTTGCCCCCAAAACCTGGGAAAACCTATTGACTCGTGTATAAGCTGAGGGTGGACCCCAGCACAAGTATACAGCCCCCAGCAGTGTGGTATACAGCAGCCTCCCCAGTGGTAGTATACAGCAGCAGCCCCAGTGGTATATACAGCAGCAGCCGCCCCAGTGGTGGTATACAGCAGCCCCAGAGGTATATACAGCAGCCCCAGTGGTAGTATACAGCAGCAGCCCCATTGGTATATACAGGCCACCCCCATCAGTATACAGGCCCCCCTAGCTTACTGCCGCAATCCTGTAAAAGAATACATTAGTATACTTATCCCTGCCGCTGTCCCGCTGCCGCTCCTCCGGCTTCATCCAGCGTCTTCCGGCTTCCTCCTCTGGCGCGCAGACAATGACGTCATTGCCTGCGCCCACTGGAGGAAGCCGGAAGAAGCCGGATGAAGCCGGAGGAGTGCGATGGCGGCGGCGGGACAGCGGCAGCGGGACAGCGGCAGGTATAAGTATACCAATGTATTCTTTTACAGGATTGCGGCAGTAAGGGGGGGGATTCTGTATACTGATGGGGGGGGGGGTGACTGTATACTGTATACAGTGTATACAGTATACAGTGACTCACGTATAAGCCGAGGGGGGGACTTTTTAGCCCAATTTTTGGGCTGAAAAACTCGGCTTATACGCGAGTATATACGGTAGTTGTTCAGGGGAAGGATACAAAAAGTTGTCTCAGAGATTTAACCTGTCAGTTTCCACTGAGGAACGTAGTAAGGAAATGGAAGACCACAGGGACAGTTCTTGTAAAGGCCAGAAGTGGCAGGCTAACAAAAATATCAGAAAGGCAGAAAAGAAGAATGGTGAGAGCAGTCAAGAACAATCCACAGACCTCCTCCAAAGAGCTGCAGCATCATCTTGCTGCAGATGGTGTCACTGTGCATCGGTCAACAATACAGCGCACACTGCACAAGGAGAAGCTGTATGGGAGAGTGATGCGAAAGAATCCTTTTCTGCATGCACGCCACAAACAGAGTCGCCTGAGGTATGCAAAAGCACATTTGGACAAGCCAGTTTCATTTTGGAAGAAGGTCCTGTGGACTGATGAAACAAAGATTGAGTTGTTTGGTCATACAACAAGGCGTTATGTATGGCGCCACAAAAACACAGCATTCCAAGAAAAACACTTGCTACCCAGTGTCAAATTTTGGGGAGGGTCCATCATGCTTTGGGGCTGTGTGGCCAATGACGGCACCGGGAATCTTGTTAAAGTTGAGGGTCGCATGGATTCCACTCAATATCAGCAGATTCTTGAAAATAATGTTCAAGAATCAGTGTCAAAGTTGAAGTTACGCCGGAGATGGATCTTTCAGCAAGACAATGATCCAAAACACCTCTCCAAATCTATTCAGGCATTCATGCAGAGGAACCATTACAATGATCTGGAATGGCCATCCCAGTTCCCAGACGTGAATATCATTGAACATCTGTGGGATGTTTTGAAGCGGGCTGTCCATGCTCGGTGACCATCAAACTTAACTGAACTGGAATTGTTTTGTAAAGAGGAATGGTCAAAAATACCTTCATCCAGGATCCAGGAACTCATTAACAGCTACAGGAAGTGACTAGAGGCTGTTATTTTTGCAAAAGGTGGATCTACTAAATATTAATGTCACTTTTCTGTTGAGGTGCCCATACTTTTGCACCTGTCAATTTTTTAAATAATGCATATTTCACATTTTCGGTTAGTACAATAAACCTCATTTCAATCCTGAAATATTACTGTGTCCATCAGTTATTACATATATCACACTGAAATAGCTGTTGCAAAAAACTTTTTCATATGACTATATATAGCAGCGCTATGGTATATGGTGGTACATTACAGCACATGTATAGCAGCACTTTAGTATATGGCGGTACATTACAGCACATGTATAGCAGCACTGTAGTATATGGTGGTACATTACAATACATATATAGCAGCGCTATGGTATATGGCGGTACATTACAGTACATGCATAACAGCGCTATGGTATATGGCGGTACATTACAGCACATGTATAGCAGCTCTATGGTATATGGCGGTACACTACAGTACATGTATAGCAGCGCTATGGTATATGGCGGTACATTACAGCACATGTATAGCAGCGCAATGGTATATGGCGGTACATTACAGTACATGTATATCAATGCTATAGTATATGGCGATACATTACAGTGCATGTATAGCAGCACTATAGTATATGGTGGTACATTATAGTACATATATAGCATGGATGCAGGGGGCAGGATGGTGATGGGGGGAAAGGATGGAGGCGGGGGGCAGGATGGACTGAGTGGGGCAGGATGGAGCGAGTGGGGCAGGATGGAGCGAGAGGGCCAGGATGAAGCGAGAGGGCCAGGATGGAGCGAGAGGGCCAGGATGGAGCAGGATAGAGCTGGGGGGGGGGGGGCAGGATGGAGCGAGTGGGGCAGGATGGAGCGAGCGGGGCAGGATGGACCCAAGGGACAGGATGGAGCTGGGGGAATAAAAGATCTACTTTTGTCTCATCTAACCAGAGAACATTCTTCAAAAACCTTTTAGGCTTTCTCAGGTAAGTTTTGGCAAAGTCCAGCCTGCCTTTTTTATATCTCGGGGTAAGAAGTGGGTCTTCCTGGCTATCCTACCATACAGTCTCTTTTCATTCAGACGCCACCGGATAGTGTGGGTTAAGACTGTTGTACCCTCGGACTGCAGGGCAGCTTGAACTTGTTTGGATGTTAGTCGAGGTTCTTTATCCACCATCCGCACAATCTTGAGTTGAAATCTCTCGTCAATTTTTCTTTTCCGTCCACATCTAGGGAGGTTAGCCACAGTGCCTTGGGCTATAAACTTCTTGATGATACTGCGCATGGTAGACACAGGAACATTCAGGTCTTTGGAGATAGACTTGTAGCCTTGAGATTGCTCATGCTGCCTCACAATTTGGTTTCTCAAGTCCTCAGACAGTTCTTTGGTCTTCTTTCTTTTCTCCATGCTCAATGTGGTACACACAAGGACACAGGACAGAGGTTGAGTCAACTTTAATCCATGTCAACTGGCTGCAAGTGTGATTTAGTTATTGACAACACCTGTTAGGTGCCAGAGATAAGTTTCAGGTGCTGTTAATTACAATTCTTTTTGTGTTTTTTTCATTGAAGACAAATTAAATGAAGATAATAATACCAAAGAATTTGTGATTGCAATCATTTTCAGGAAGAAACTGAGTATTATCTGACAGAATTGCAGGGGTGTCAATACTTTTGGCCACAACTGTATATGCAACTACATTATTTTATTTCTTTATTTTTCTATTTCGGTTTGCTTCTTAAAGGGTTTGTACAGTTTATAGATTACATTAAAGAGAAAATGTTCTGAAATGATTGTTCTTGGTATGATTGCTGTTGCATGACAAAAAACTTGGCATTTTAACAGTGTTGTGTATACTTTGTAAATATATGGTAAGTAGGTTCTTGTTGGAGTGGTCTCATATTTATCTCGTATCAATATAAGGTTGAGAGTATGTATGTACAGTGGGTATGGAAAATATTCAGTCCCCTTTAAAATTTTCACTCTTTGTTTCATTGCAGCCATTTGGTAAATTCAAAAATGTTCATTTTTTTCTCATTAATGTACACTCTGCACCCCATCTTGACTGAAGAAAAACAGAAATGTAGATATTTGTGCAAACAGGGCCGGCCCTAGGCATGTGCGAGTTGTGCGGCAGCACAGGGCGCCACGCTCCAGGGGGCGCTGCAGGGAGACAGCAGTCACTGTGATTTGCAGGGGCCTCGCTGTTCCTTCCTGCGCCCAAATCTTAAGTTGAAAGCACTCATTCTGTTGTGCTGTGTACAGCACAGTGTACCTCAGCAGAACGAAGATGAATCATGCAGTAGACAGCCCCTCCTCTCTCCAAAACCATCAAGTCTCCTCCTGGCCTCCAGCCAGTGCAGAACGGAGGAGCGTCCCCTCACCCGAGGACTCTTCTATGGAGGTGAGGAGGTCACTGCTGTTAGCCATCTTCAGCCCTGCAGTAAAAGGTGCCGGCACTGAGATAAGAAACTTTTAGTGCTGGGAGCTCTGTGCAGTATCAGGTTTCTCAGCCACACACAGCACCGACCCAGCACCGAGCTGTGAGAGGAAGGCATCCAGATCACTGATCCTCATCTCCTGTCACTACTGAGTCCAGGCTGCTGCCTCACTATACAGGCTCTCCTCCTCATACACCTGTACAGTGTATATATAGTGATCAGTATACAGGCTCTTTATCATTCCTGTGTCCTAAGATTGTCAGCTCCTGTGATCAGGGCTCTCCTCCTCCTCATACACCAGTACAGTGTATATATATAGCATACAGGCTCTCCTCCTCCTCATACACCTGTACAGTGTATATATAGTATATAGTGATCAGTATACAGGCTCTTTATCATCCTGTGTGGTCAGATTGTCAGCTCCTGTGATCAGGGCTCTCCTCCTCCTCATACACCTGTACAGTGTATATATATAGTATACAGGCTCTCCTCCTCCTCATACACCTGTACAGTGTATATATATAGTGATCAGTATACAAGCTCTTTATCATCCTGTGTGGTCAGATTGTCAGCTCCTGTAATCAGGGCTCTCCTCCTCCTCATACACCTGTACAGTGTATATATATAGCATATAGTGATCAGTATACAGGCTCTCCTCCTCCTCATACACCTGTACAGTGTATATATATAGTATGTAGTGATCAGTATACAGGCTCTTTATCATCCTGTGTGGTCAGATTGTCAGCTCCTGTGATCAGGGCTCTCCTCCTCCTCATACACCTGTACAGTGTATATATAGTATATAGTGATCAGTATACAGGCTCTTTATCATTCCTGTGTCCTAAGATTGTCAGCTCCTGTAATCAGGGCTCTCCTCCTCCTCATACACGTATATATATATATAGTATATAGTGATCAGTGTACAGACTCTCCTCCTCCTTCACTGTACACAGTGCTAACGACTGAGCCACCGTATACTGTGCTAACCACTGAGGCATCATATACTGTGCTAACCACTGAGCCTCCGTATACTGTGTTAACCAATGAGCTTCCGTATACAATGCTAACCACTGAGCCACCATACAGTGCTAACCACTGAGCCACCATATACAGTGCTAACCACTGAGCCACCATATACAATGCTAACGACTGAGCCACCATATACAGTGCTAACCACTGAGCCACCACATACAGTGCTAACCACTGAGCCACCACATACAGTGCTAACCACTGAGCCACCATATACAGTGCTAACCACTGAGCCACCGTATACAGTGCTAACCACTGAGCCACTATATGCAGTGCTAACCACTGAGCCACCACATACAGTGCTAACCACTGAGCCACCATACAGTGCTAACCACTGAGCCACCGTATACAGTGCTAACCACTGAGCCACCATATACAGTGCTAACCACTGAGCCACTATGTACAGTGCTAACCACTGAGCCACCATACAGTGCTAACCACTGAGCCACCATGTACAGTGCTAACCACTGAGCCACCATACAGTGGTAACCACTGAGCCACCGTACAGGGCTAACCACTGAGCCACTATGTACAGTGCTAACCACTGAGCCACTATACAGTGCTAACCACTGAGCCACCGTACAGGGCTAACCCTTGAGCCACCACACAGTGCTAACCACTGAGCCACCACACAGTGCTAACCACTGAGCCACCATATACAGTGCTAACCACTGAGCCACCATATACAGTGCTAACCACTGAGCCACCGTATACAACATATAAATCCTGCAACAGCAGCGTACTTTCTGGAGAGAGGACTGTACTATTCAGTGGCTATTTCTACGGCACCTGTTCATTTCACCGCACTCCCGATGCAATAGCACCAGGTCTATTTCTAGTTTTGTATATTTATGGCAGATCTACTGGATTTGGGAGAAACGTATAGTAGATGCTGATCCCATCACTAGAGCCAGGAACAGCGCCGCTCTCAGCTAAGAGATGACAGAACAGTCCCATCAATCTCCACATAGAGCGTCAGCTCCTCATTCTTCAGATACACATCGCCCTATTGGTGAGATCCACATGTACCACCCATTATGTAATATCCATGGATACAGTATAAATATACAGAATTAGGTTATCCCTTTTAGTGTAAATTCAGACGTAGTGGAATTAATATGAATTTGAGTTGCAGATTCCTGGGCACAAATTTGGAAGAGTTTATTGTACAATATATGTGAATAAATTAATTATTTTAGAATGTAAAAAATGTCGTCCTCTTCCCATTTGTATCCTGGGAAACTGGGTACAAAAATCAATAGGATGGGGGCACCAAAAGGCAGTTTTGCACAGGGCACCATTTAGGCTAAGGCCGGCCCTGTGTGCAAATGTATTAAAAAAGAAAAAGTGAAATATCATATGGTCATAAGTATTCAGGCCCTTTGCTCAGTATTGAGTAGAAGCACCTTTTGCACTAGTACAGCCATGAGTCTTCTTCAGAATGAAGTTTTTCACACATGGATTTGGGGATCCTTTGCCATTCCTCCTTGCAGATCCTCTCCAGCTCCGTCAGGTTGGATGGTGAAAATTGGCGGACAGCTATTTTCAGGTCTCTCCAGAGATGCTCTGGATGGTTTTAGATCAGGGCTCTGGCTGGGCCAGTCAAGAATAGTCACAGAGTTGTTCTGAAGCCACTCCTTTGCTATTTTAGCTGTGTGCTTAGAGTCATTGTCTTGTTGGAAGGTGAACATCCGGCAAAGCCTGAGGTCCAGAGCACTCTGGAAGAGATTTACATCCAGGATATCTCTGTACTGAAACATTCATGTTTCCTTCAATTGCAACCAGTCACCCTGTCCCTGCAGCTGGAAAACACCCCCATAGCATGATGCTGCCACCACCATGTTTCACTGTTGGGATTGTATTGGGCAGGTAATGAGTAGTGCCTGGTTTTCTTCATACATACCGCTTAGAATTATCACCAAAAAGTTCTATCTTTATCTCATCAGACGAGAGAATCTTATTTCTCATGATCTGGGAGTCCTTCATGTGTTTTTTTGCAAACTCTATGCAAGCTTTCATGTCTTGTACTGAGGAGAGGCTTCCATTGGCACACTCTGCCATAAAGGCCTGACTGGTGGAGGGCTGCAGTGATAGTTGACTTTGTGGACCTTTCTCCCATCTCCCTACTGCATCTCTGGAGCTCGGCCACAGTGATCTTGGATATCTTCATTACCTGTCTCACCAAGGCTCTTCTCCCACGATTGCTTAGTTTGGCTGGATGGCCAGGTCTAGGAAGACTTCTGGTGGTCCCAAACTTATTCCATTTATGGATTATGGAGGCCAGCGCCGGACTGGGATCAAAATGCAGCCCTGGAAAACAAGCCCCACCAGCCCACACATTATATCACCCATCAGCCCTTATCAGTGAAGTTTGCTTTTAGGTTGTCATTGCCTCATCACATTATCTGAAGAACCAAATGTGAATGGTGCAGCAGAGGGAATAATCAACCGCAGGTCCATTCACATGGTGATCTTCACAGCTACGTTTGCCAGGATTGTGGGGTCAAATCCAGAGCGAAGGAAAGTCATCCCCTATACAGAACAGAAGTGATGACTTCCATATTAGGGATAATCAAATGAAGCATCATTTAAATGCTGAAAATCAAAGTCCAATACCACCTCTCTGATAACAGGACAGGAGAAGTGGTACTGTGCAGTGTATATACAGAATAATACAGATACTGAGGATTACACCCAGTATACAGGACAGGAGAAGTGCTCCTGTGCAGTGTATATATACAGAATAATACAGATACTGAGGATTAGACCCAGAGAAAAACAAAATGCCAGCACAGCCGGAAATTGCAAAAAAATATATACCGTATATACTCGTGTATAAGCCGAGTTTTTCAGCCCAAAATTTGGGCTGAAAAGTCTCCCCCTCGGCTTATACACGGGTCAATACGGTAAATGCAATGGTGGGGGCTGTGGAGGCTGGAGGAGGCGGGGGGAGGCTGCTGTATGAGCGGCCCCGTCACGTGGGGCCGCTCTTTATATATGCACTGCTTCCCCCTGTCAATCAGCGGCAGGGGGAAGCAGTTCATATATGCCCCCCAAAAGCTGGCACTGTCCCCCCTTGTAAGGGCCCCCCCCCCCTGCTTATATATTACCATCCCGGTGTTCTGATCGGCGCCGCTCCTCGGTGCTGCTTCTTCATCCTCCCGTCCTCGCTGAATCCGGGATCTCCAGCCGTCGCAGCGATATGACTTCATCGCGCGACGGCCGGAGATCCCGGATTCAGCGAGGACGGGAGGATGAAGAAGCAGCACCGAGGAGCGGCACCGATCAGAACATCGGGATGGTAAGAGAAGCAGCGGGGGGGGGCCTTACAAGGGGGGCGAGTGCCAGCATTTTGGGGCTGCTGGGTACCCCCTGGGGGCTGCTGGGTACCCCCAGGGGGCTGTTGGTACCCCCAGGGGGCTGCTGGGTACCCCCTGGGGGCTGTTGGTACCCCCAGGGGGCTGTTGGTACCCCCAGGGGGCTGCTGTGTACCCCCTGGGGGCTGCTGGGTACCCCCAGGGGGCTGTTGGTACCCCCAGGGGGCTGTTGGTAGCCCCAGGGGGCTGCTGGGTACCCCCTGAGGGCCTGCTGGGTACCCCCTGAGGGCTGCTGGGTACCCCCAGGGGGCTGCTGGGTACCCCCTGAGGGCTGCTGGGTACCCCCAGGGGGCCGCTGGGTACCCCCTGGGGGCCACTGTATAACCCCTGGGGGCCGCTGTATAACCCCTGGGGGGTGCTGTATAACCCCTGGGGGCTGCTGTATAACCCCTGGGGGCTGCTGTATATACTGCTGAGGCCTGTATACCACTGGGGCTGCTGTATATACCACTGGGGCTGCTGTATATACCACTGGGGCTGCTGTATATACCACTGGGGCTGCTGTATATACCACTGGGGCTGCTGTATATACTGGTGGGGTCTGTATATACCACTGGGGAGGCTGCTGTATACCACTGGGGTTGCTGTATATACTACTGGAGCCTGTATATGCCACTGGGGAGGCTGCTGTATACTACCATTGGGGGGCCTGTATACCACACTGCTGGGGGCTGTACACCTGTGCTGGGGTCCACCCTCGGCTTATACACGACTCAATAGGTTTTCCCAGGTTTTGGGGGCAAAAGTAGGGGGGTCGGCTTATACACGGGTCGGCTTATACACGAGTATATACGGTATGTGTATCTACACCTGTCACCATACTGCACAAAAATAGAGACATTTAGCAAGAGATTGCAGCATTGAATCTCCTGAGCTACTCCCCCAGCGTCAAGGCTAGTTTATTGCAGCTACACTCACCTGAACCTGACTTGCTTTTACCCATAAGAGCTGGTTGGGTCGGAGAGGGTTAACTGTGAAATAGCCCAAACACTTGTGGTGGAGGCCGCAGGTGTGGGGGCCTCAGTTGCTCTTCATTCACTGACCCACCTGGCACCTTGGGAAGCATTGTCTAACTTGTATAGGTGAGTGTTAGCTTTATATGGTCCTCTTTATTTTATATTACATTATGCTGTCTGCGGACACGTCACAAATTTAAAAATATGTAGAGTAGGACCACTCTATCTGAGACATTCCTTGACGTGGGAGAGTGGCTCAAAAGATTATTTCGGTAATCTTTTGCGAAATGTCTTTATTTATATGCAGTATGGTAGTGACAGGTGTACTTACACATTTATTTTTTCAGCAATTTTTGGCTGTGCTGGCTCCCCCTGTTTTCTCTGAGGATTAGACCCAGTATACAGGACAGGAGAAGTGGTGCTGTGCAGTGTAAACCGTATATACAGAATAATACTGATACTGAGGATTACACCCAGTATACAGGACAGGATAAATGGTAAACCTCAGGATCTGTATTATTCTGTATATATACACTGCACAGTGCCACTTCTCCTGTCCTGTATACTGGGTGTAATCTTCAGGATCTGTATTATTCTGTATATATACACTGCACAGTACCACCTCTGTCCTGCATGCTCAGAATAATACAGATACTGAGGATCACACACATACGCATATGCAGCCTGTCCTCACACACACACACACACACACACACACACACACAGCCTACCTTCACACAAGCTACTCCGCCTGCAGTCTGGTTGTCTCGGCTGTAGTTCTAGGGCCCGGTATCACCGTCCCTCTCTTCCCTCACACTTCTGGGGTGCTGGCTTCGGACGTGCTTTCTCTCTGCGGCTTGCACTGGCTCTGTTCAGATTCTGCGCTCCTACACCCCACTCGTCCAGGATGTGTGATCACTTTCTTTGCTGCTCAGCCTACCTCGGCCTACTGACTCCTTTCTCCTCCCCCTTCACTATTTCTACCTTCTGTCACCTGACTACGTGTGTGCCCACCCACTGCTCTAAACCCACCACCCCTCGCCTGCTTAGAGTTCCTAGGCTCCGGGTTGGGTGCTGCCCTCTACTGTACGTGGGTTGTGTGGGCTGTGAGGGTGTTGGTGTTCAACTGTTGTCCTACCTGCCTGGCTGCAGTTCCCTTTTGTGGCATCCTGGATGCAGGGGCGCCACACATACACATACAGAAGCCTGCCCTCACACAGTCACACACATACACACACAGCAGCCTGCCCTCACACACAGACACATACATACACACACAGCAGCCTGCCCTTACACACAGACACATACATACAGACATAGCAGCCTGCCCTCACACACACACACACACAACACAGCAGCCTGCCCTCACACAGACACATACACACAAAGACGCCTGCCCTCACACACACACACACACACAGCAGTCTACCCTCACACACACAAACACACAGAATCCTGCCCTCACAGAAACACACAAATACGCACACAGCAGCCTGCCCTCACACACATACATACACATAGCAGCCTGCCCTCACACAGACACAGACACACATACACAGCAGCCTGCCCTGCACCCCCACCACACATAGATGAGTCAGGTCAGATGATAGTGAAAGTATCTTGCCTCAGCTTTGGCTTGCCGCACTGGCAGCCCCCGGGTCTTTAGCTGAGACAGGTCACATGAGGAGTGAGGAGGAGACTCAGTCTCTGACTGAGACATAGTTACCGGCTGCTGACCGCTGCCTTCAGGCCAGCTTTACTGCCTGCACACAGTGCACAGGGACCTGGTAATGGCTGGGGTGGCCACGTTTACATTTCCTGGGCGGGAGAGCAGAGTGTGTGCTCTTTCCGCCCACAAAGAACTTACAGGCACACTCTCCTTTTCAATAACTATGAGCTGCTGCCTGGGCCGCTCACACACAGATTAGGTTGCCTCACTCTGTGGCTGTGCGACGAGTGAGTCACTCTCACTCTGATGACGTGTACTGAGCAACTTGGCGGCCGGTGCTGCTCCCCAGACCCTGCTATGCCGGTGGGCGACGAAGGCTGCAAAATCATTTGAAAGCTGGCCTGCAGCTGAAGGAGTGGGTGCTGTGGCCCCACCCACTCCACAACCACCGGACCATCGGGAAAAGTCCCGCATCTCCCGCCTATCAGTCCAGGCCTGATATCAGCACTGATATGTGGATGAGCAAGTAAGGCCAGGGGCGTTACATCTCCCTCACTGGCCACTGGTTGACTCTGGTGGCTGTGGGGCCAGGCGGGAAGTGGCTATTCCCCAAGCCCTGGAAACACTAAGACTTCTGCCTGTACCTCTTCATCCACTGTTTCTGCCTCTTCCACCTACTCTAGGGCCTCCAGCTGCGCCCTCAACCTCTCCCTTAATGTTGCAACAGTTCAGACAAAATCCATCCCACCTCCATACTGCACTGCTGGGCTCTCTGCAATCAGGCAGTGTTTAAACTAAAATGCATTGGAGATGTGAGTCACACAGCTGAAGAGATGAAGATGGGTATGCAGGCAGAGTTACAGCAATAGCCTTCTCCGCTAAACCTAGAGCCAGGGAAGGCAGTGTGCAATAATGGTGCGAACCTGGTGGCGGCCCTACACCGGAACAAACTTACACAAGTGCCTTGCCATGTCCTCAACCTGGCTGTCTAGCAATTCCTACACAATTATCCCAACCTGGATGAGCTGCTGCCCAAGGCACGGTCACTGTGTGCTCACTTCAGCCATTCTCACCCTGCAGTTCATCAACTAGCATCACTATAGAGGTCTTTTCGACACTCAATTAACTGTTTGATATGCGTTGTGTTGACACAATGGAATTACACTCTGCAAACTGCGCAGAGACTGTCAAATCAGTGAAAAGCACTGGTGCAGTATGTAATGACGCGTATAGTGACTCAAAGCAAGCCGAATGTAGTGCAAATAACGATTCCAGAGTGGGCATAAATCAAGGACATCTGCAGCCTTCTTCACAGTTTCGAAATGGTTACTAAGATGGCAGTCATTAGTATCACTATTCACTACTGCTCATTTACATGCTGGAGCAAACTTTAAAAGTTAGTGGGATGAGGAGCTGGCAACACAGGAAGAGGAGGAATAAGAGTAGGATGCAGAAAGGAGATCAAAATCTCAAATGTCCGGACTCTCGTTACACAGCTGGGCGGCATGTCAAGGTGGAGTAGAGCAACAGAGAGAAGCTCATGGTGCGAGACTAACTGGTGGTGAAAGTGCAGAAGCTGAGGAGCAAATGGGGAGGATTATAATGAAGTGTTGTTGGGCATAGAACAGTCAGAAAACGAGGAAGAATGATTCCTATGTTGTCCAAGTTTGGTGGGAGAGGACGGAGGAAGGATACTAGATTTTTACGCCGCCACCAACTCAAGGATTTGGGCCTCATTGATGCAACAGACATATGAGCGCCTTCTTGCTGCACTATCTGCAACATGATGCCCGTAGCATTAGGATTCTAATTAGTGACAACTACTGGGTTGCCACAATGTTGGATCCGCGGTACAAGAGAAAATTTAGCCAAATGCTTCCCGCCCTGGACAGGGGCAGGTGCACGCTGCAGTATCAAAAAAAGATTTTCAAACATGAGAACAGAGTCAAAATATACTTTAACTAGCTTTTTAGAGGGTAACAGTGCAAACAGACAGTACTTGCAGGTACAGGGTTTATTGCTGTAACTCCATCAGTCATACATTAAAAACTATGCCCAAGTAAATACAATATAGACCAAGTGATTGACAACAAGAGAGACAGACAGGGATATCTGCTCCCGACTAGTAGTAGCATGGGTAGTGGGTACAGGTTACAATGCATGGGGTGAAGTACACAATTATTAATGGCACACACAGAATGGATTGAAATTATTGTACATATTGCAAAAGTATAGAGTAAGAAGTTTGTTTCCGAACCCGGAAGTGGTACTGTCTGCCTTACAACAGTGTGCAGGTCCCAGCCACACTTGGGTCTCATTTATCACCTGCAATGATGTGCTTGGTGACCTATTTAAAGGCACCCACCTAGCACTCCCCTCCACAACCCCCAAGAAAGGTTCACAAAACACGTGTCGGGGTTTCGCACCGCAGACACGGATGTGCTGTTCCTGACCTCTGTTGTTATGGGTGAGTGGGTTGGGACCGGTTTATTTTGCACTTTAGGCACTAAGGGATGAATTGTTTTTGTCATATTTTTTACTCTATACTGCTGCACTATGTACAATAATTTCAGTCCGTTCTGTGTGTGCCATTAATAATTGTGCAGAAATTTAACCCTGGTACACATCGCAAAAAAAGGAAAAATGGTAGTTGTTTTTCAGGTGCTTTTAATTTTTCAGTGCAAAGGTCTATAATTTCCAAACCGACTTTTCGGCTCAGGCATGAGCCTTCATCAGGAAGACAATTGGAAACCAGGATGAAGAAGGTGGTTTGAATTTACTGGTAGTATAGGGTTAATCACAATGTTTTTGTGCTGTAGTAGTAACAGCCCGTTAAATATATGGTTACTTGTCCTTGGATACACTATATGCCTCATTTGTGAAGTAGCCAGAATGGATTTTTAGAGGACGAATCCTATTGTGGTTGTACAAGTATAGCGGTTATGTTCAGGTTACCAGGTATGGGGAAGGAGAGAGATAAAGACTACTGCTCAGGGTGGAGGGTAATAATTTCCTAGAAGCCTTAATCATGGGCAGGTACTGTTAAGAGTATGTTATTGAAGGTATAGAGCAGGAGTCTCAAACTCCAGGCCTCGAGGGCCGCACACAGTGGAGGGTTTCAGGATTTCCATAGCATCTGACAGTTAGTAATCAAATGACCAACTGTCAAATTCCAAGGAAATCCTGAAAACCTGCACTGTGTGCGGCCCTCGAGGCCTGGCGTTTGAGACCCCTGGTATAGAGGATTAGGTCTTAAGACTCCTTCAGGTAATTGGATATCACTGACCTGTGGCTCCGCTCCTGTGTCCGTCTGTGTGTGGCGGCTGTGCATGGCCGGGAGCGATCTGTATGGAGTACTGGTACTTTAACTAGCCTTTTAAAGGACACATTTCGACTCTGTTCTCGTGTTTGCAGATGATGTTTTTGAGTAGCACCTATGATGTCACTATGTACCATTTGATCCCTTGGGCTCTTGCTTCCCAAGTATCACAAAAAGCTAGTGGACAATTTTAGGACTGTTTTTTCCCATAACATCAGTGAGGGACACAGTACGCATTGCAGATCTATATTTACAACCCGGGTTACATCAAGTCGTCAGCGCAGAACCATTAGCAGCCGCAATGTAACTGTCAGAAGCAATTTCTTGGAGTCCTTTACCCAATTTTTTAAACCTGCCCTCCACCAGCAGACATGAGTACAAGTGTGACAAATAGTGAAGGACTGGAGAGGATGGTGCAGGAGTATCTAGAGCTCAATATCCATGCTATCAGGAGGTGTTTGGAGCCTTTTGCATTTTGGGTTTCACAAATGTAGTAGTGGCCTAAGCTGGTGAATCACACCTTGCAGGTTTTGTCACACCCGGCAGCCAGCGTTCTCTCAGAATGTGTCTTCAGCGGTGCTAGTGGTATCATGATGGATAAGGGCATCTGGCTCTTTCCTGAAAGTGTAGACCGCCTAACTTTCATCAAGATGAACAAGTCATGGATCTACAAGGACTTTTCCAATCCAGTGGCAGATGGTTCAGAGTAAGCGAAGTACTTTTCAGTGTGCTGGAATGATCTCGCCATTCTACAATTTTTATTCTGGGTCAACTGATGCCACTTTGGTGGTATCTGGCACTATATGTTCAAATATTTTTATTGGTTTGCAAATAAAAGAACGGTATAACATACAGTATGATTAGCATAAATGATACAGAAATCAATGAAGTACAATAAAATGAGATTAGTAATCTAGGTGGTACAATATGAAGAAAGATGTACAATCTATATATTCATAGACCGAGGATGAATCAGAAATATATAACACTACTCAAGGCTTTAGTCGCTCGGTCAATGATTTATATAAATATCAATCATATTCCATTAATTTGATTATTTAATGTATAGCGAGTTGCTAAACAGTAACTTAACTATTTACATACATGGAAGTACAAAGAGTACGTATATAAGAATGCCCGCTATGAATTAACGTGGGTATGATTTACTTGAAATAATAATGCTAAATAAGTTGGATTGGGGTACGAAGATTAATCTGGTCTTGTACAATGTTGAGGTCTTTATGGTTGATTTGTAGGAGACATAATTTTATTCCACTCCTTCCATTTTTTGAAGTATTTTTTTAAAAGGTTGTTTCTAAGGGCGTATGTGTATTCGTATGTGTTGTGACATGCTATTTTCTCTATTGTGTTTTCCACCGTAGGGGGAATAGGGTCCCTCCAGAGGGCAGCAATGTTACTTTTAGCTGTGAGTAGAATTTGCGTAATGATAGGTCTATGTTTATGAGGGATGGATTCGAGGCCAACAAGGAGAAGTACTAGTTCAGAAGATAGGTGTAATTTCAAACCAGTGATGCTATTAAGTAGATCCTCAACTCTGTCCCAGAAGTATTTGAGAACTCTACAGCTCCAAAAAATGTGAGTCAAGCTATCAATAGCATTACAATTCCTCCAGCAGAGGGGGGAGTTGGAGTTTTGAATTTGATTAAGTTTAAGAGGGGTATAATACCAGCGTGTGTAAATCTTATAGTGGGTCTCTGCAAGGGATGAGCAGGGGATGTAAGAGTAGATAGAATCGAAAATTTGATGCCAGATATCCGTTGTAATTTCCCAAGCTTTTACATTTGATGAGTATGAAAAATGAGTGTCTTGGTTAAAGCTTTGATATATATGCCCAGTTTTCCAGAAAAGAAGGCTTCGAGGATATCTGAACATCTGAGCTAGGTTCTGGGGTAGAAAAAAATTTAGTTTATGGGAGTTGATGAGATTTTGAATCTTCTTCCATGTAATCTCTTTTAGGATGTCGAGTTTAAATTTTTCCATAAGAAGTTTGAAGGGAATGCGTTTTTTACTTTCATCTATTATGTCTGCAATGTACTTGACACCTAGTTTCTTCCATGAGTTTAGTTTAATTCTTGACGATATGAGTTCCAAGATATCTATATTTATCCACGTTGGAGACACCGTAGGATGAGACTTGTGAGATAGTTTCAGTAGAGTTCTCCAAGAAAGGATTGCAGATCTGACAGCAATTTCCTCAGGGAGTTTCTTAGTTTTGTCACATAGGTAGGAAAGAGTGTTGAGGCCAAGATCGCCCTGAGGTTTAATAGATTCCTCTAGATCTAACCAAGTCGGCCCATCTTCTCCTGCCCACCAATTCTGGCTTAATTTAATTAGAGTAGCATGGTAGTAGGCAGTTAAATTGGGCAAGGCGAGTCCTCCATGTTTTTTGTTCTTTTCTAGGATTAATCTCGCTACCCTAGATTTCTTTTTTGTCCAGATGAATGTAACCAACTGAGATTGCAATTTTTGTAACCACTTATTCGGGTTTATTAAAGGGACAGATCTAAAAATATATAAAAGTTTTGGTAGAAGGCTCATCTTGTATGCATTGATTCTGCCAAACCAAGAAATTTCGATCTTTGCCAGATGTAGAATATCGGTCTGTATAGTTTTGTAAATGGTTTTTAGGTTAGTATCTACAATTGATGTTAGAGGTTTAATAAGTTTAATTCCAAGATAGTTGATATGCAAAGTATTCACTGATCTCAGGGAGACCAGTCCAAGAAAACACTGCGGGCAGCTGGCTAAAGCGCTCAAACACAGTGAATTCCTAGGCACATTGCCCCCTGGGAAATATGAATATGCAAATAGAGTCTGTGGAGCCTCGGTTAGGAGTCTCAAACACAGGACTAGCCATATATCCCTCCAGGGGAGGACCCAGCCAAGGGGTGGCTCCTTGCGGAGAACACCATAACCACCATATGAAGTGGCCATTTAAAGGGATCCTGTCACCCCCAAATCACCTCTAAACCTATTAAAACCTGTCCCTAGAGCATATTAACACTGTCCCTACACTCCTTTTAGCTCCTAAATGGCATTAGTCAAAGTGAATATAAACGTTTTATAAGTACCTGATTAGTCATGATAATGAGTGACTATGCTATTCATAGTCACTCATCAAGGCAGCCCCCCTCTTCTTCATATCACGCCTATTCAGGCGTGCTCGTCAGTCTATGTTCAAAATCGCGCCTCCCTGCGCGCCTCCCCTCTCTCTCATAGCGTCCGGGCTTCACTGTAAGCTGTATGACGCGATTCGCGTCATTCCCGGCGCCAGATGACGTATTTGCAGCCGCGCCGCGCTGTCAGCTTCAAGTCCCGCACTGCGCATGCGCATGGGCATGCGCAGTGCGTATTTTGAAGCTGACAGCGCGGCGCGGCTGCAAATACGTCATCTGGCGCCGGGAATGACGCGAATCGCGTCATACAGCTTACAGTGAAGCCCGGATGCTATGAGAGAGAGGGGAGGCGCGCAGGGAGGCGCGATTTTGAACATAGACTGACGAGCACGCCTGAATAGGCGTGATATGAAGAAGAGGGGCTGCCTTGATGAGTGACTATGAATAGCATAGTCACTCATTATCATGACTAATCAGGTACTTATAAAACGTTTATATTCACTTTGACTAATGCCATTTAGGAGCTAAAAGGAGTGTAGGGACAGTGTTAATATGCTCTAGGTACAGGTTTTAATAGGTTTAGAGGTGATTTGGGGGTGACAGGATCCCTTTAAGTCAATATCCAACTCTTTTACAAGTTTACAGATATGACAAGGGAATACCAAGGCCAGGTATCCATCCACATACAACTGTTTCGGGGTGTTGCCCCTCATCAGTGTGGAGTAGGATTCTGGCTAGGTGGGAGCAAGGCCTAGTAGACCAAGATTGCAAAGTATTCACTGATCTCAGGGAGACCAGTCCAAGAAAACACTGCGGGCAGCTGGCTAAAGCGCTCAAACACAGTGAATTCCTACTCCACACTGATGAGGGGCAACACCCCGAAACAGCTGTATGTAAACTTGTAAAAGAGTTGGATATTGACTTAAAGGGCTACTTCATATGGTGGTTATGGTGTTCTCCGCAAGGAGCCACCCCTTGGCTGGGTCCTCCCCTGGAGGGATATATGGCTAGTCCTGTGTTTGAGACTCCTAACCGAGGCTCCACAGACTCTATTTGCATATTCATATTTCCCAGGGGGCAATGTGCCTAGGAATTCACTGTGTTTGAGCGCTTTAGCCAGCTGCCCGCAGTGTTTTCTTGGACTGGTCTCCCTGAGATCAGTGAATACTTTGCAATCTTGGTCTACTAGGCCTTGCTCCCACCTAGCCAGAATCCTACTCCACACTGATGAGGGGCAACACCCCGAAACAGCTGTATGTGGATGGATACCTGGCCTTGGTATTCCCTTGTCATATCTGTAAACTTGTAAAAGAGTTGGATATTGACTTAAAGGGCCACTTCATATGGTGGTTATGGTGTTCTCCGCAAGGAGCCACCCCTTGGCTGGGTCCTCCCCTGGAGGGATATATGGCTAGTCCTGTGTTTGAGACTCCTAACCGAGGCTCCACAGACTCTATTTGCATATTCATATTTCCCAGGGGGCAATGTGCCTAGGAATTCACTGTGTTTGAGCGCTTTAGCCAGCTGCCCGCAGTGTTTTCTTGGACTGGTCTCCCTGAGATCAGTGAATACTTTGCAATCTTGGTCTACTAGGCCTTGCCCCCACCTAGCCAGAATCCTACTCCACACTGATGAGGGGCAACACCCCGAAACAGCTGTATGTGGATGGATACCTGGCCTTGGTATTCCCTTGTCATATCTGTAAACTTGTAAAAGAATTGGATATTGACTTAAAGGGCCACTTCATATGGTGGTTATGGTGTTCTCCGCAAGGAGCCACCCCTTGGCTGGGTCCTCCCCTGGAGGGATATATGGCTAGTCCTGTGTTTGAGACTCCTAACCGAGGCTCCACAGACTCTATTTGCATATTCATATTTCCCAGGGGGCAATGTGCCTAGGAATTCACTGTGTTTGAGCGCTTTAGCCAACTGCCCGCAGTGTTTTCTTGGACTGGTCTCCCTGAGATCAGTGAATACTTTGCAATCTTGGTCTACTAGGCCTTGCCCCCACCTAGCCAGAATCCTACTCCACACTGATGAGGGGCAACACCCCGAAACAGCTGTATGTGGATGGATACCTGGCCTTGGTATTCCCTTGTCATATCTGTAAGCTTGTAAAAGAGTTGGATATTGACTTAAAGGGCTACTTCATATGGTGGTTATGGTGTTCTCCGCAAGGAGCCACCCCTTGGCTGGGTCCTCCCCTAGAGGGATATATGGCTAGTCCTGTGTTTGAGACTCCTAACCGAAGATAGTTGATATGGTCGTTTCCCAGGCCAGATTAAACTCCGATTTAAGAGCAACTAACGTTTGCAGATTTAGGTTTAGAAGTAGAACTTGCGTTTTAGTTAAGTTTATTTTGTAATATGAAATATTGGAGAATGTTTTAATTGTGTCCAATAAGTTCCTTATTGATTTAAGTGGAGTAGATAGTGTTAAAAGAATGTTATCTGCGAATAAAGATATTTTAAAATGTCTTTTGTGTGCCGGGATACCACAGATCAAGGGATTAGATCGAATCTTTTCGGCTAGGGGCTCTATGTAGAAATCAAAAAGGGTAGGTGAAAGGGGGCAACCTTGCCTTGTGCCATTAGTGAGAACAATTTTGTCTAACAAAACATTATTGGTCAGGACTTTTGCCGAGGGAGTGGAGTAGAGAGATGTGATGGAGTTCAAAATATTGCCCTCAAAACCAAATTTTTTTAAGGTTTGGAAGAGGATGCCCCAATGGACTCTATCAAATGCCTTTTCAGCATCGACAGCGACCATCAGGGCGAGAGTTTTAGTTTTTTCAATGTAGAATAGCAGATTAATGGCACGTCTAGTGGCGTCAGAGGTTCCTCTACTCGGAATAAATCCCACTTGGTCCTTATGGAGAAGTCCAAGAGAGATTTTCTGAAGTCTCGAAGTGATAGTTTTAGCAATGATTTTTAAGTCAGAGTTTAGGAGGGAAATAGGACGGTAATTGATGACATTTTCGGTGTCTCCTTTATTTTTGGATATCAGCATAATGATTGCTTCCTGCATTTCCGCTGGGAAGGCGTCTTGGGATGTGGTGGAAGAGTTTATAAGTTTTGTGAGGTATGGGGCAAGAGAGTTTTTAAAGTTTAAGTAGTATTCATTTTGTAGGCCATCGGGGCCGGGAGATTTGCATTTGGCTAGGGAATTAATTGTCGCTAGAATTTCTGTTTCAGTAAAAGGGGAATTAAGGAAATTCAAGTCTTTTTTGAAAGAGGGGAAGAACAATGGAGTCTAGAAATTTGTCTATATCTGATTTTAAGGGAGTAAATTCTGCTGGGTCTTCCTTTAAATTATACAGATTTCTATAAAAACTGGCAAAGATATTTGAGATATCCTTTGGGTTTTTATGTATTAAGTTTTTGTTGTTTTTTATTTGGAGGATTCTAGTTTTGCGTCTCTGAGTTTTAATTTTGTTGGCAAAGAGTTTGGAGGGCTTGTCCATACAGTTATGGAAATTGCTTTTTATGGTGTGTATGAATTTATCATATTCAGATGCTAATAAGTTTTTTAGTTGAATTCTCAGTTGGAGAATATCTATATAGATTTTATCATTGGGGGACTTTTCAAGTTGTAGCTCTAGGTTTTTAATTTCTTTAATAATACTTTCGGAATCCTTTATGGTGTTACGTTTAAGTCTAATAACTGCTTTGTGGGCGGTCCAAAGGGTTGAGATTTTGGTGTTTTCTAAATCATTCTCTTGAAAATAGAGATTGATATCATTTTGAATTGTTTCTCTATAATGTGGATGGTGAAATAAGTAAGAGTTGGCTCGCCAGATTTTTTGTTCAGAATGAATGGGTCCATAAGAAATTTCAAAAGTGAGTGGTGAGTGGTCCGACCACGTTCTAGGGTGAATCTTAATAGTTTTGATATAATGTAATGTATGTACAGTTAGGGCCAGAAATATTTGGATAGTGACACAATTTTCGCGAGTTGGGCTCTGCATGCCACCACATTGGATTTGAAATGAAACCTCTACAACAGAATTCAAGTGCAGATTGTAACGTTTAATTTGAAGGGTTGAACAAAAATATCTGATAGAAAATGTAGGAATTGTATACATTTCTTTACAAACACTCCACATTTTAGGAGGCCAAAAGTAATTGGACAAATAAACATAACCCAAACAAAATATTTTTATTTTCAATATTTTGTGGCGAATCCTTTGGAGGCAATCACTGCCTTAAGTCTGGAACCCATGGACATCACCAAACACTGGGTTTCCTCCTTCTTAATGCTTTGCCAGGCCTTTACAGCCGCAGCCTTCAGGTCTTGCTTGTTTGTGGGTCTTTCCGTCTTAAGTCTGGATTTGAGCAAGTGAAATGCATGCTCAATTGGGTTAAGATCTGGTGATTGACTTGGCCATTGCAGAATGTTCCACTTTTTTGCACTCATGAACTCCTGGGTAGCTTTGGCTGTATGCTTGGGGTCATTGTCCATCTGTACTATGAAGCGCCGTCCAATCAACTTTGCAGCATTTGGCTGAATCTGGGCTGAAAGTATATCCCGGTACACTTCAGACTTCATCCGGCTACTCTTGTCTGCGGTTATGTCATCAATAAACACAAGTGACACAGTGCCATTGAAAGCCATGCATGCCCATGGCATCACGTTGCCTCCACCATGTTTTACAGAGGATGTGGTGTGCCTTGGATCATGTGCCGTTCCCTTTCGTCTCCAAACTTTTTTCTTCCCATCATTCTGGTACAGGTTGATCTTTGTCTCATCTGTCCATAGAATACTTTTCCAGAACTGAGCTGGCTTCTTGAGGTGTTTTTCAGCAAATTTAACTCTGGCCTGTCTATTTTTGGAATTGATGAATGGTTTGCATCTAGATGTGAACCCTTTGTATTTACTGTCATGGAGTCTTCTCTTTACTGTTGACTTAGAGACAGATACACCTACTTCACTGAGAGTGTTCTGGACTTCAGTTGATGTTGTGAACGGGTTCTTCTTCACCAAATAAAGTATGCGGCGATCATCCACCACTGTTGTGATCCGTGGACGCCCAGGCCTTTTAGAGTTCCCAAGCTCACCAGTCAATTCCTTTTTTCTCAGAATGTACCCAACTGTTGATTTTGCTACTCCAAGCATGTCTGCTATCTCTCTGATGGATTTTTTCTTTTTTTGCAGCCTCAGGATGTTCTGCTTCACCTCAATTGAGAGTTCCTTTGACCGCATGTTGTCTGGTCACAGCAACAGCTTCCAAATGCAAAACCACACACCTGGAATCCACCCCTGACCTTTTAACTACTTCATTGATTACAGGTTAACGAGGGAGATGCCTTCAGAGTTAATTGCAGCCCTTAGAGTCCATTGTCCAATTACTTTTGGTCCCTTGAAAAAGAGGAGGCTATGCATTAAAGAGCTATGATTCCTAAACCCTTTCTCCGATTTGGATGTGGAAACTCTCATATTGCAGCTGGGAGTGTGCACTTTCAGCCCATATTATATATATATTTTGTATTTCTGAACATGTTTTTGTAAACAGCTAAAACAACAAAACTTGTGTCACTGTCCAAATATTTCTGGCCCTAACTGTATGTGTGACAGCTCCATGCATTGCTATGCAGCTGACATTTTCAGGTCAGGAGAGCCGCCAGGTGGTCCGGGCAGTCCGGTTTGATCCTTGCACAAGTCATACGCACCCATAATACTTCATAGATTATAATGAAGCCCCCATAGTTTTGTATATATTATAAGGCACCTCCAGATAGTATAATGCACTACCCATATTGCTCCATGTTATAATGGAACCTCATATTCCTCCATATATTATAATGCAGGCTCTATATATAATGCTCCACCATAGATTACAATGCAGTAGTCCCTGCTCCTCCATACATTATAATGCAGCAGCCCCGCTCCACTATACATTATAATGCAGCAGCCCCGCTCCACTTTACATTATAATGCAGCAGCCCCACTCCACCATACATTATAATGCAGCAGCCCCGCTCCACCATACATTATAATGCAGCAGCCCCGCTCCACCATACATTATAATGCAGCAGCCCCGCTCCACCATACATTGAGGCCATGTTCACACACATGCGTTTTTTTGACCATCTCTGCGTTTTTGGGCTGTTAAAAAAAACGCAGGTGCGTTAACGCAGGGTACATTTGAGTGTAGCTGCGTTTTTCAGCTCCATTTGCGTTTTTTACCCCTAGTCCAAAAAACGCTGCATGCAGCGTTTTTGGGTGCTGTAAAAAAACGCATGTGCGTTTTTCCAAAAACGCATGCGTTTTTTTAACATGGGGCCCTATGCAAAAACGCATGGTACATTAGTACCTTTTAGTGCCATTCAAAAACGCATTCGTTTCCCATAGGGGTCCATGTTAAAAAAAAAACGCATGCGTTTTTGAAAAACGCACATGCGTTTTTTTAACATGGGGGCCCTATGGGAAACGCATGCATTTTTAAAAGGCACATTTATGCACCCTGCGTTAACGCTTGCGTTTTTGCCTGCGTTTTTGGTGAAAAAATTACTAAGTCCAAAAACGTGGCAAATCCTTGCAGACACACAAGGGACATTTTTAAGCACTCTTAAAAAAACGCAAGTGCTTTTAAGAGTGCTAAAGAAAACGCAAATTGAGTGTGAACAATGCCTATAATGCAGCAGCCCCGCTCCACCATAGATTGTAATGCAGCAGCCCCGCTCCACCAAATGTGGCACCCTGCAATGAGTGCGTCACAGGAGGGTATTGCAGGCAAGACAGCAGCAGCAATATTCTCTGACTAAGCAATGACACAGTTAACTCAGAGCTCCATAACCTACAAGCATCATCAGCATAGAGGGCCAATAAGGTCCTGGTGAGTGGAGTGTAGTGGTAGTGTGTAGTGGAAAGTTTAGTGCAAAAAGTCAGTCTGAAAAAGAGAACTCTCTGAAACAACGTAGGAGAAGGAGCAAAAACAACAAGCTCTGCAACCTAGGAGAGGGGTCTGCATAGTCCCGTGCAGCCCCCTGGCAATCACCCCGGTTGGGCACCATTATTCCGGTGCCTTAACAACCGATCTATGGGCATCTACATGCAGGCTCAAAAACATCCCGTGCCCATCTACAACCGGTTTACTGGTACCAAAGCTAGTAGTTGTTCAACACTGTTATGCGAACCAGGAGTGGAGGGACCGCTTTACAGGAGCACCCCACCACGGCCGCACACACAGAGTCGTCTAGCCAGCGGAGTACCCACCAAAAGGACCCAAGGCTCCCCACAAATCTGGCCAGAATTCCCCGGTAGGGCAATTGAAGCAGCCTCCTTGTACCCGACCTAGCATTCCTGGGCGACCACGGCAACACAAGTTAGTTAGAATGGAGGAACACCGCGGAGCTCTGAGAAACACTGGTCATTGCTAAGTCCACCCGGTCCGTTACCCGTAACTGTATACCATGTACTGCCTGCTGGTTACAGTAAAGTACCCGTTACAGAGACTTTCAGTGTCCGTGCCTTCTTATGAACTGTATCTCTCCGCACACTAAGGTAACCGCAGCTGCCTCAGAACATCTTGTGCAGCGCCTGGCTCCGGGGATCACCGCTCAGCCTGTGGGGAGCGTTCCATCTTGCTGCATTCCATCCCCCGGAGGCCCAAGCAGCGCCGGTGGATATCACCGGAATTCTCATAGGTGGCGTCACGAAACAATTAACCCTTAATCTGTTCCACTAACGACGTCTTATTTGATCTGGACCACCGGTCCTCCACAGCCGCAGGCGCGGTTCCCATGACAAGGAGGAAGAAGAAATGCCTGCAACGTTTCGACCCGGCCATGGTGAGTCACATACATTATAATGCAGCAGCCTTGTTCCACCATACATTATAATGCAGCAGCCCCGCTCCACCATACATTATAATGCAGCAGCCCCGCTCTACCATACATTATAATGCAGCAGCCCCGCTCCACCATACATTCTAATGCAGCAGCCCCGCTCCACCATAGATTGTAATGCAGCAGCCCCGCTCCTCCATACATTATAATGCAGCAGCCCCGCTCCACCATACATTATAATGCAGCAGCCCCGCTCCACCATACATTATAATGCAGCAGCCCCACTCCACCATACATTATAATGCAGCAGCCCCGCTCCACCATACATTATAATGCAGCAGCCCTGCTCCACCATACATTATAATGCAGCAGCCCCGCTCCACCATACATTATAATGCAGCAGCCCCGCTCCACCATAGATTGTAATGCAGCAGCCCCGCTCCACCATATATTACAATGCAGCAGCCCTGCTCCACCATACATTATAATGCAGCAGCCCCGCTCCACTATAGATTGTAATGCAGCAGCCCCGCTCCACCATAGATTGTAATGCAGCAGCCCCGCTCCACCATAGATTGTAATGCAGCAGCCCCGCTCCACCATACAATGTAATGCAGCAGCCCCGCTCCACCATACAATGTAATGCAGCAGCCCCGCTCCACCATACAATGTAATGCAGCAGCCCCGCTCCACCATACATTATAATGCAGAAGCCCCACTCCACCATACAATGTAATGCAGCAGCCCCGCTCCACTATACATTATAATGCAGCAGCTCTGCTCCACCTTACATTATAATGCAGCTGCTCTGCTTCACCATACAATGTAATGCAGCAGCCCCTAGATAATGCAGCTGCTTTACAATCCACCATATAAATCAGTCCCCTCATGGTTAAACACCCACCATCCCAAAGTATCCAGAGCACTGCTGCCAGTTTAACCCAACACGAGGCCCACTGACAGCAGTGCTCAGCAGCCATGCCCACCATGACAGGAGTTCTCACCCGGCTCCTCCATCTGTCGCCTGGCCCATGGAAGAAGAGGCTTCCGTGGCGGCCTGCAGGGGCTGAATAGGACAGAAGCTCCTCTGCGGCCAGAAAAAAGCAAGGCGAGTCACGTGATGCCTGCTGTCACGTGACAATGCCCGGGGGATCATGGTGCAGCCGGCAATTTAAAGGTACCGCACCGCTTTATCACCCAGGTGCAGCACTTCAATCACCAGTGGCCGCATCACAGTCTGGAGGCTTTTACAGATTATAATGCGGCCGCTGGTGATTTTAAGCAGCAGTGATGACTGTGCAGCTGGGGGCCCTGATTGGTCCATAAAGCACAAACTCACCCCTGCTCCACCATGGCGCAGTCTGCAACTAGGCCCCGCCCACTACACACCAACTGGCCCACCGGGAGAACTCCTGGTGCTCCAGGCTCTCAGTCCGGGTCTGATGGAGGCCACTGTGCTCTTAGGAAACTTGAGTACTGCAAAAATTCTTTTGTAACCTTGACCAGATCTGTGCCTTGCCACAATTCTGTCTTTGAGCTTCTTGGGCAGTTGCTTTGACCTCACGATTCTTATTTCATCTGACATGCACTGTGAGCTGTGAGGTCTTATATAGACAGGTGTGTGCCTTTTCAAATCAAGTCCTATCAGTTTAATTAAACACAGCTGGACTCCAATGAAGGAGTAGTACTGCCTCAAGGAGGATCACAAGGAAATGGATAGCATGTGATTTAAATATGAGTGTCTGAGCAAAGGATCTGAATACTTATGACAATGTGATATTTCAGTTTTTCTTTTTTAATAACTTTGCAAAAATGTCTACATTTCTGGGGTTTTTTCAGTCAAGATGGGGTGCAGAGTGCATTAATGAGGAAAAAATGAACTTTTTTGAATTTACCAAATGGCTGCAATGAAACAAAGAGAGAAAAATTTAAAGAGGTCTGAATACTTTCTGTATCCACTGTATGTGTGTCCACTAAAGGAATCCGTTGCACTTACAATCAGAACATTTTACACAGTCATCTCATTTAACTCAGGGAAAATCATAGACTGATGTGAGAGGAAATTTCACCCCCACACTGTACAGTCATTCACCAAAAAAAGGCCTATTTGCTGTGTGTATGTGTGAGCTAAGAGATACTGCCTTGGCTGTTTTCACAGCTCACCTTCTTATTGGCCGCTATTGCCAACTGAGTATACAAAAGGAGGCCGCCAACAGCCCCCAGTGCACAGCAGGATCCCACACATAGCCCCCAGTGCACAGAAGGAGGCCATACACAGCCCCAGTATACAGCAGATAGCCACGCACAGCTTCCTGTATATAGCAGGTAGCAAAACACAGCTCCCTGTATTAAAGCAGAAGCCCACACATAGCCTCTGTATTACACCAGGACTCAACACATAGCTCCCTGTATTACAACCTGTGCCTCACATAGCCCCTGTATTACACCAGGAGCTCACACAGAACACCCTGTATTACAGCAAGAGCCCAAACATAGCCATCTGTATTACACCAGGAGTCAAAACAAGGCTCCCAGTATACAGCAGGAGGCTGCATACAGCCCCTGTAAACAGCAGGAGGCCACATACAACCCCATATACAGCAGGAGGCCACACACAATCCCCAGTATTACTGCAGGAGTCCACACACAGCCCCAGGATTACAGCATGAGCCCACACATAGCCCTCTGCATTACACCAGGAGCCCACACAGAGCCTCTGTATTATAGCAGGAGCCCACACATAGCCACCTGTATTACACCAGGAGCCCATATATAGCCCACTGTATTACAGCAGGAGCCCACACATATCCCCTGTATTACACCAGGAATAAACATATAGCCCCCTGTATTACAACAGGAGCTCACACATAGACTCCTGTATTATATCTGAAGCACACACATAGACCCCTGTATTAGACCAGGAGGTCACACATAACCCCCTGTATTACATAATTCCACCCACACATAGCCCCCAGAATACAGCAGGAGGCAAAACACAGAACCCCAGAATTACAGCAGTCGTCCTACAAATAGCCCTCTGCATTACAGCAATCCCCCCACACATAACCCCCTTTATAACAGCAGTCCACTCACACATAGCCGTCTATATTACAGCAGTCCACCATAACATAGCCACCTGAATTACAGCAGTCCACCCACACATAGCATCTTGTATTACAGCAGTCCACCCACACATAGCCCCCTGTATTACAGCAGGAGGCCACACACAGCCACCTGTATTACAGAAGAAGCCCACACATAGCCTGTGTATTTGTGGCACCCCACTAAGAGTGCGTCACAAAAGGGTACTACACCCCTGACCGAAGGTGTCGTATTCTTTGTTTTAGTAATGAGTAGGATAATCCTGAAGCTCCGGCACCGCATGCAACACTTAGTGTTAGAGGACCAATTAGACACCCGTCACTAGGGTAACCGGTCCTGGTGGGAGGAGAAGCTAGGTTATAGAGCAGTGGGGAGAGCAGCAAGGAGTTAGTCAAGTCGAGTGAGAAGTCAAGTCAAGTCAAGTCAAGTGAGTGAACAACAGAAGGAAGTGAGAGCTGAGAAGCCAGAAGGAAGCTGCACAAAGCTGCGCAGCAGATGTAGCAGAGTCGGAGAAGTGACAGAACAGCAAAGAGAGAAGGTAACAGAAAGTACTGAATGGACTATCAGGCGCTGGAGCACCAGCATTGTTAATAAACGGCACCGCGCAGCCGTGGAAAGACGAACCGAGCATCCAGACCTGGATCCAGTGGCAAGGGACGAACTACCCGAAACCCACTCGGTTACCGGTGAGGACACGGTGCCGCCCACGGTTGCAGAAGAAGAAGAGGTGGGCAGCCATGAAGCCCCGCAGAAGGACGACCACGAGGCGAGCGGCCATGAAGCTGTGCAGGAGGAATACCACGTGATAGCTGTGCCTGTTGAGTCAGCAGGCCCAGAGGGGGAAGAGGAACAACCGTCCACCGAGGAGCCAGACATTGTGTTTGAGGCTAGTGAGACAGAAGAGGAAGACTACCAGTTGATTGATGAGGATGAGGAACCAGAGGAGTCGGGCTCCGAGGAGGAGGGTACAGTACAGAACCACGCCGGGCAATCACCACCAGAGGCCTGAGTAGCTTGGTGGGGTATCGCAACAGCATCCATGAACAGCGGTAATGTGAGAACCACCGTGGAGTGTTACCGCCAAACCCAATACAGTAACAGCCGCAATGACTATGTGCAAACCTTCTATCGTACGGACGAGGCAGAAAGGCAGCGACGCAAAGCTCAGTGTTGGGCCCCTGAACAGGAGAACCTACAAATCAGAGCGGAGGCCCGTCGCCAACCACCAATCGCCCCGGAACACAGTAAACGAGGTACCGTGACAACGTTTAACCTAGAGAATGGTTGGGGTTTTGCAAGAGAAAAAGGACTTTATGAGGAAATCTTTATTGCGCGATGAGATGTCGAATCTCATTTGCCAAAAGGACATCCAGATCATGACTTGTACAGAGATGACGTTATATCTTATGAGAGACACACAGGACCCAGAAGCTGGTACGCTCTGAGAGTGCGTAAGTGCAAATTGTAAATTTTCAGCCTAGTAATTACAGTTAATGTAAATAGTGTAAAGCACAGTATATGACTTTTCTTACCAGAGATGCCCATAGACTTTAATGAGGACATTTGATTTTCCCTCACTTTATTGAGTGCTGTGATGATGTGTGCAGCGGCTCAGTGGTAACTCGGACATTGGAAAGGACAGTGATAGTAGCCACTGGGTCCGCAAGAGTTAATCCGGTTCCGTTAAACTGGCAACTGTTATTCCAAAGACATAGCGCCTCCCGGACGGGAAGAACACAAGAATATTGCCATTATTAAAAGTGTTTATTGTTTATATGTACGTATATAAAAAGTTTTACTCTGTACCGGGTTGGGTAGACTGGACACTTGGGGACAAGGGTAATTTCCCAAGGGGGAATGTGGCGCCCCACTAAGAGTGCGTCACAAAAGGGTACTACACCCCTGACCGAAGGTGTTGCATTCTTTGTTTTAGTAATGAGTAGGATAATCCTGAAGCTCCAGCACCGCATGCAACACTTAGTGTTAGAGGACCAATTAGACACTCATCACTAGGGTAACCGGTCCTGGTGGGAGGAGAAGCTAGGTTATAGAGCAGTGGGGAGAACAGCCAGGAGTTAGTCAAGTCGAGTGAGAAGTCAAGTCAAGTCAACAGAAGGGAGAGCTGAGAAGCCAGAAGGAAGCTGCAGAGAGCTGCGCAGCAGATGTAGCAAAGTTTGAGAAGTGACAGAACAGCAAAGAGAGAAGCTAACTGGGAAGGCGCCTCTACCGGGTGACCCAGAAGAGAAAGGGGCCAAGAGTAGAACAGTAAACTGAATATCCTTGCCCAGTCCAAACCCGGAGTACCGGCTCCAAGGTGGTCCAGTCGGCTACAACCCTGAACCACAAACCCGGAGTGGTCGATGTATCTATAGGAGCACGACCCATCAGCCAGCTGCCATCGCAGTCTATACCAGGATCACCCACCATTGAGGACCAGGGCCCGCGGAGAGAGAGACGTCTGCAGCGGTAACCCAACCAAGGGGCTTCAGTGTTCCCGTACGGGTATGGCAGGGCAGCAGAGCAAGGGACAGAATGTGATAGAGAGGGAATATCAGAAGAGCTTCAGAGGGACACTACTCATTGCAAGAACCACCCGGTACTTTGCAACAAGAACTGCATTACTTTGCATGTTGCAGAATACTGGAGTAAATACCCGTTCAGAGTGAGCAACGTATCCGTGCTTTATTCCTTGAACTGTTCTTTACTTGCCTTGCTCCACAGTGACTGCGCTGCCGTACTACACCATCTATTCCTATTACAGCACCCCGGGGATCCGCTTCTCCTGTAGGGAGCCACACCATCTTGCTGCCGCCCATCACCCCGGACGATCCAGCAGCGCCGGTGCTATCACCGGGACCTACAGATGCCGTCACGAACAAAAACTTTATTATTTTCTTTTTCTTTTATTTTTCCCCTTTTTCATTGACCACCAGGCTCACGGCCTCAGGTACCACTACCCGTGACCTACAGACTGCGCCTGAGACCTGAGTCCCCTGGCCTGGGTGAGTCATATTACAGCCTGTGTCCCACATGGACCCTGTATTACATCAGGAGCCCACACATAGCCCCTGTATTACACTTACAGCCTGAGCCTCACATAGCCTCTGTATTACACCAGGAGTGCACGCAGAGCCCCTGTATTAGAGCCTGTGCCCACATATAACCCCTGTATTACACCAGAAGCCCACACATATCCCTGTATTACACTTGCAGCCTGTGCCTTATATAGCCCCCTGTATTAGAGCCAGTGCCCCACGTAGCCCCTGTATTACACCAGGAGTTCACACATAGTCCGGGTATTACACTTACTGCATGTGTATCACATAGCCCCTGTATTAGAGTGTGTGTTCCGGTAGTACAGCTTGCGCCACACACAGACCCTGTATTACACCAGGAGCCTTCACATGGCCCCTATATTACACTTGTGGCACCCCTGCTACCAGGTGGCCACAAGAGGGAGGTGCAGCTAGGTAAGCAAGGTTGCAAAACACAACCACACCGTACAAACACCGACCCTACGTCTAGAACTCTAGGTTGGGCAAGGGGTAGCGGGTGTAGCACAGTGGGTGAAAAGTAGGAGGTCACTGACAAAGTGGGTGGAGAGACCTAAAAAAAACAGGAACACACAGGGGTAGTGAGCAGAAAGAGTGAGAACAGAACAGAGAGAGACTTCCCAGACAGTTTCGGGCTCCCTGGAGATGCAGAATCCTGTGAGGCACAGACCCCTGGACAGAAAGCCTACTTCACAGTCTGGAAGCGACAGGAAGGGGAAAGACTGAAAGAAACCCCACAGCTAAGGAAGGTGGGAGGACAAGGGCCTGTCAACCTGATAGACCCGTGCTGCGTGGAGGAACCCTTAGCACAGTGACACACAGAAGGAGCCTGGTGTGCCCAAATACCTGAACCTGGGACACTGGAGGGCTAGGCTGACACCAGAGAACCGGCTCTGAAAAGGTGACCCGGGATTCTATACTCTAATCATGAGACACACCGGTGTGGGGCAGAGACTTTATCTGCTGCAGCCTAACTTACCACCACGGACTAGGAACACAGCCGTCATACAAGGACTGGCGACCATGAGTGCAAGGGAAATATATTTACCCATGAGTCTGCGATGACCAGACCGAACCCGTGGGTGAGGTACTACGATAATACTGAGAGAAGGGCCTGAAAGGACTTTGAGGGAGCAACACAGAAAAGCTACCTGAGCTGCACAGTTTGAGTAACCCAGAGCAGTGCTGAAGTGTTTAGGTGTTTGTGTGAACTGTGAAACTGCTGGGGAAACATCAAGTAAAGTACCCAGTAAGCTCACACTTGCCGGAGACTGCTTTCTTTCCAGCACCACGTCCAGCACTAAAGGCGGCATGTGTCAATATCGCTAGCGATATCGGCGAAAAATGATGCATCGGCGATGTCGCTAGCGATATAGCAAGTGCGTCGTGCTGTGTGACAGTGCGACGCAACTGCGATTTATCGCTGTTCGCAGGTTGACAGGTTTACGAGGATGAACGTAAACCTGTCAATCTGCAACCAGCGATTAGGCTGGATCGCACTGTCTGACACCGCAATAGCAATGTTGGCGGCTATCCAACCTATACCGCAGCATTGCTGTGCATTGCTCGCTGGGTTGATCCCAGCCCAGCGAGTGATGGCACTGCCCACATCGTTCCGGTGTCACCGGCTACATGTTGCCGTGTGACACCAAGGCTGCGATATTGGAAGCGAGCGCGCACCCGCGCATTGCTTCTGACATCGCAGCCTTGGTTGACATGTGTGACGCCGCCTTAAGACAACCAACACTGTGGAGAGTTGCAGCAGCAAATGTTGCAATTGAATCCCACCTTAGGAGCTACAGACGGTCGTCACTGCACACTGGCTGGAGGAGCTGCAGCTTGGAAGTAAGTGTCTTGTACCCAGCACGATCCCTCACAAAGCCCCATCCAACAATCCCTCCATCATCACCACTACTCCTGCCCTGGGTACCCTCAGCCCTACCCAAGGAGGGCTTACCATCCACACTGCCCCAAGTCACCGCCCACAGCACGAATACGGCAGCGGTGGTCCACATACCCCGTGTGGCATCACAACAAATCCCTTGTAAATATCCGCTTTTTGAAATGATGCCAGGCCACGGGACCGGGTCACGACTATTGTGATCGCCAAGAGACCGCCACGGGCCCGGCTCCCGAGTACCCCATAGCCTGAGGGTGCATCACACTTACAGCCTGTGCCTTACATAGCCCCTGTATTACAGCCTGTGCCACACATAGCCCCTGTATTACAGCCTGTGTCCACACATAGCTCCTGTATTACAGCCTGTGCCCGCACATAGTCCCTGGATTACAGTACACACACATAACCCCTGTATTACACCAGGAACCCACACATTGCCCCTGTATTAATTGAGGAGACCATACATAGCCCCTGTATTACACTTGCAGCCTGTGCCTTACTTGGCCCCCTGTATTAGAGCCTATACCCACACATACCCCTGTATTACACTGGAGACCACACATAGTCCCTCTATTATACCAGGAGCTCAAACATAGCCCCTATATTACACTTGCAGCCTGTGCCTCACATTGCCCCTGTATTAGAGACTGTGCCCCATAGAGCCCCTGTATTACACTACGAGCCCACAAATAGCCCTTGTATTACACTTACAGCTTGAGCCCCACATAACCCTTTATTGGAACCTGTGTCCCTCATAGCCCCTGTATACTCCATGAGAACACACATATAAGAAAAATAAAAACATTCTCACCTCACTCCTGTCCTCCCATCGCTTTGCTCCAATCTGCCTGTCTCCACGTCTTCTTGATGCCAGTGCATACATGTTGGCGCTGACTGATGATGTCATTGCACAGGAGACACGAGCTGCCCTGAGCTGTGCTGTCACTCTCAATTGCCGGCAGTGTAATTCTAGGAAAGCTCCCTGCTGAGAGATTTGCACTAGGGGAACAAGACCAAAGTGAGTATGTGTTGCTACACTCAACATTATAATGAGGCCAATCTGGCCAGGGGGTCCCCGGGGGAGTCGGGCGGTATCCCTGATTGCTCTTATTATAATCTGACTCTGGTGAGGAAATCCTCATGCAGGTTGAAAAGGAAATCCTCAGCAACTTATCCAGCTTCATTAAAAACATTTCAAACAAACCCTTAATTCTCCTTGAAGACCAGAGCTTGGCAATGTCTGGAAAAGCAGTATAGCTGCTTGGCTTGCCTACCCCAACAAGAAATCAGGAAGTTAAACAAATGTGCAGAGAGAGTTTCATAGAAACAAACTTCAACATTGATGAACTCACAGCATTTGCCTCTCACAACGAACCACTGTTGGTACCAGACCAAAGATATGCCTACAACTAAATTATAAGTTTCAGTGCAACCAACAAAGGTGGGATTGTCATCCTAGATACTCCAGGTGGAACAGGAAAGACATTTTTAATCATCTTGCTCCTGCCTAAATTTTGGCAACAGCAAAAGATTGCACTTGCAGTGGCATCTTCTAGAATTGCAGCTACAATGTTAAGTGGTGGTAAGACGGTGCATTTGATATTCATGCTACCACTTAACTTGTCTCACAGTGACTGCCCAGTGTGTAACATTGCCAAGGGATCTGGACAGACCAAAATGCTCCAAAAGTGCAGTGCCATCATTTGGAATGAATGCACCATGTCACATAAGAGGGCTCTGGAAGCAGAGGACAGACTGCTGCAAGACTTGTGTGAAAACATTTCTATCACAGCCAGTGTAGTTGTTGTTTTGCCAGGTGACTTTCGTCAAACATTGCCCATTATTCCAAGATCACCCCCTGCAGATGAACTCAACACCTGCTTCAAAGCATCGTACCTCTCGGGACAAGAAAAGAAGATGTCTCTGAACACAAATATGAGTGTCCACATGACAGCCAATGTTTCTACTTGAGTGTTCACAAGCCAACCGCTGACTATTGGAGATGGCAAGGCACCAATAAACTCAACCACTGTTTCCAATCAACTTTTGCTACATCATGACATCCAGTGAGGAGCCTAAGGGTATGTGCACATCAGTCGTTT
Source organism: Allobates femoralis (assembly GCA_033576535.1). Taxonomy (NCBI): domain Eukaryota; kingdom Metazoa; phylum Chordata; class Amphibia; order Anura; family Aromobatidae; genus Allobates; species Allobates femoralis. Next base: position 506,378,563 of record JARQOC010000005.1, read on the forward strand.
TGTGAGCTGCTTTTGGACGTTTTCCGTCGGCGTTTTCCGCTCAGTTTTATGTTAATTTATGTTAATCCTACCCTCCGGTTGGATTAACATGCTAGTCAATGGATTTTAGAAAACTCTGTCTACATTACAACGTTTTTCTTCTGGTCGTTTTCAGTCAAAACTGAGTTTTTCCACCGGTTTCCAAAAATAGAGCAAGTGACTTCTTTCCTCCGTTTTTCCACCGGTTTCAGCTGAACAAGTGCTCTAAAAACTCAGTTTTAAAACCGCTCAGAGAAACCGCCGACAAAACGCTATAAAACCGGGCAGAAAACGAGCAAAAACGAGCAAAAAACGAGCAAAAAACTAGGACACTGCTGAGCACAGAAAACTCAGTTTCTGCCAGTGTCCACCGGTTCCCGGTCGGTCTGCAGAAATGCAGAACCGACTGATGTGCACATACCCTAAAGCTAAGGTCTTTGCAAACATTCAACTTCAGAAAGTCTGTCTGGCTGTGTGAAAGGTCTATTCTAGCTCTGAAAAATAATAGCATCAACAAGATCAATCTTCAAATTCTAATGGGGCCGTCACACGCATCAATGTCGCGTGCACGATCACTGCTGCACGTGACATTGCAGCGATATTGACGCTTGTGACATGCTGAATCAACCAGCGATAAATCGCTGTTTTAATGGTCGCCAGGTTTTAGAACATGTTCTAAAACTTGACGACAGTCGCCCAGTGGACACGCATCATCGCTGCATGTGACACTGGGAGATGCGATCAGCCAGCTCCCAGCGCCTCTCAGGAAGCGCTGGGAGCTGGTATCCAGGGTAAACTGTGGGTAACTAGGCAGCGCGCGCTGCCTAGATACCCGATGTATACCTTAGTTACCAGCCTTCTCCGCTCACCAGCTGGTATCTAAGCTACACAGTGGGTAGCTAGGGACCCTAGTTACCCGCTGTCTACCTTAGATTCCAGCTGGTGAGCGGAGAAGGCTGGTAACTAAGGTATACATTGGGTATCTAGGCAGCGTTCGCTGCCTAGTTACCCGCAGTTTACCCTGGATACCAGCCTGCAGACATCGTGGAAACGATATAGAAATCATTTCCACGATGTCACTGGTAAAATGATCGCTGGTGAATCTGCCTGTGTGACAGCTCACCAGCGATCAGCCGTCAATGTCGTCAGCGATCAGATCGCTGATGACATTAATGCGTGTGACGGCCCCATAAGTCTCCTTCAAGGTGTGTGTAGGACCTACAAGTCAATGAATACAGTGACAGACCCTGCTCAAGCACTATTCTATCCCACCGAATTCCTTAACTACTTGGAACCCACAAGGACTTCCTTCACTTAACCTATTTTTAAAAGCTATTCTGCTGTTGAAAAATTTAGATCCACCAAAACTGTGTAATGGAACAAGACTGTTGATTAAGAACCTGTTTCATGGGCGTACCCAGCAAGGGCAGCTTCTTCCCTTCCCATAAGTAAAAAAAGTACATGCATGTGACTACACTGCTTAGGGGCCAGAGGTGTGTCAGGAGGGGAGCCTACTACCTCATACCGCCCCCAACCCGCCCCTTGCTTCCTCTTACCCAGCAGTACAGACGTGTGTTCCACTGTGGAACGCATATAAGCAGGTTGGTACCGCCTCCTCCACACTAGGAGCAGGAGCCACTTCCTGTTTTATGTGTTCCACAGTGGAGCACACACCGCCACTGCCTCCTCCTGAGTCTTCAGTCTTTGCAAGGAGACCGGAGCAGCAAGGGAACCGGGAGAGGTAACTACAGATTTATTTTTTTGAATACACGGCGGCTAGAGGATTATAGGGCAAGGAGGGGGGTGCATTATACAGTACAGTACAAAGAGTTATGAAACTGCATATATGAGGCTGCACTATATGGAGAGTTATGAGGCTGCACTATATGGAGAGTTATGAGGCTGCACTATATGGAGAGTTGTGAGGCTGCACTATGAGAGTTATGAGGCTGCACTATATAGTGAGCTTTGAGGCTGCACTATATGGAGAGATATGAGGCTGCACTCTATGGAGAGTTATGAGACTGCCTCACACCACATGGAGGGCTATGAGGCTGCCTTATATGGAGGGCTTTGAGGGTGCATTATGCTATATGGATGACTGAGGCTACAATATAATGTATAGAGGGATATGAGGCTGCATTATACTGTATGGAGGGATGTGAGGCTACATTATACTGTATGGAGGAATGTGAGGCTACATTATAGTATATGGAAGGATGTAAAGCTGCATTATACTATATGGAGGGCTGTGAGGCTGCTTCATACTATATGGAGGGCTGTGAGGCTGCATTATACTATATGGAGTATAATGGGGGTGAAATATAATAATTGGATGGCTATGGGGGCTACTTTATGAATGAATTGGAGAACTATGGTGGCAGGAGGAGGAAGACCATATATACCAGGACGACGGACATATATACCACGATAATAGCCATATTCCAGGAAGAGGACCATATATAGCAGGATGAAGGACATAAATACCGATACATAATGAAGTGGGAGAGGGGTCAATTTGTGAGTCTTTATAGGATTTAGAATGGTACATACAATACAATATTTTTTTACCGTATATGCATTGGAAGAGGGGTCGTCTTATATGGTAAGTATATCCCAAATTCTATATTTTAAGTGGAAAAGTTTAGTGTCGTCTTATACGCCGTAAAATACATTAACACTTATAAAGTGATCATACGAAACAAAATTAGGTAGGGTGATGGCAACTAAGTTGTTTACCACACTGAAATGGTGCAAAAATTGAGAAGTATCTAGAGCCACCTAGCAACTGGTAGAGGAATCTATCAATCTATGTCAGCAACCCAATGGGATTCAAGAGAAGGAGAGGGCTCTAGTCGAGTTCACAGGCGGCAGGTAATGAGAGAAGAGGGATTGCTTTCTTCCTGTGCTTTATACTTACCTCACTGTGCTCCCTCGATGACCCCCGGCTGTGTCTTCTGATCCCCCATCGGGCCGCAGCGAGCGCGGGCTCTAGGCCCCGGAAGCGCCATATGACTGATGATCATGGCTTGCCCCCCCCCTACTTTTGATCCTGGGTACGCCCCTGACCTGTTTCCACATTAATTAATCGAAACAACCATTTTGACAGGATGTGCCAAAGGGGAGGACGTTTTCATGCCAACAATTCCACTCATTCCGTCTGATTTGCCTTTTGATTTTAAACTCGTCCAATTTCCAGTTCGACTGTCAATGTCCATTACCAAGTCTCAGAGAAAGTCCTTGAAAGTAGCAGAAATTGATTTGCAATCTCCATGCTTTTCTCATGGTCAACTTTACATGGCCTGTTCAAGAGTTGGAACTGCCAAAAATCTGTTCGTCTTTGCAGCAAATGAAAAAAACAAGAATGTCGTTTATCAAAAGGTTCTCGAATAAGGGAGTTGCAGATCAGGTGATTCAAATTACTGGGGTAATCAGTTAGTTAATTTGTGTTGCATATCAGTGGTATTGAATATATGATGTGAAATGCTTCTATTGCTTTACTTTTTGATTTTTAATAATACATTTTTTATCTATTTGCTTTTTGACTTTTATGTGCAAAATACATTTTTGTTAAAACATTCTATTTTGTTCTAGCTAAGCACAGTTAGTTGCTATCCCGGGCAACACCGGGTTCTACAGCTAATTGTATATAAAATTGACATCAAGGTTCACATCATTATGACTTATCATATATGAAGTTTTTTTTATTAAAAATAATCTTGTATTGGTTAATACATAACCATATTGCTTACTGACTACAGCAATTGAAAAATGTTTATATATTGAATAGTGCCAAAATGTGAAAACTTCTGCTATACTGATTATTTCACATTACATAATAAAGAAAATATAATGATTAAGGTTTCTGAGGAGACTAAATATGTTCACCAAAAAAAGATCAAAATCAGCCCTACTGAGAGTGTATCAGTTCATCTGTCTACAGTACCTGTAAGACTGTGTTCACATTTGCAAGGAAACCTCTATGGTCTTCATTACTTTAATGGCCTTCGGCTCAATCTTGGGCTATGGCAACTTGATGGATCTTCTGAAGGAAAATTGATTTTGTGCAAGTCTAGATAGGTCAACCAGGATCTTCCCTGCTGTTACTTTAGTTTTTTAACAAGCCATCAGATTACTAGTCTTCGTCTTTGCTTTGTTTCTTCTATTCTTCCGACCATGATGTCCGTTGTGATTGTGTAATCAACTTACTCAAGAGAAATAGGTAAAATACTAAAAACTGTCACAAACGGTTCGTGTTTAGAGTAGAGATTTAGACCCCGCCGTCCCTAATGGTACCTAAATAGGTTAGAATGGCCATAACCCGAGCATTACTCGATGGCAACATGGAAATAAGCTGCCTGATCGCCATCAAGTGCTTCACATACCTCTTAAGGAACCGCAGTGCAGAGCAGAGGGCACATCTTACCTACAGAAAAGAAGGTGAGCTGAGATAGGGAGAGATCCCAGAGTGAGTAATTGAAAACCACATAAAACAAACTGAAAATATATTGAAAGTATTGCTAGATAGTATACCACCTACTGTGTTTTCCCGAACATAAGACATTCCCCAAAAATAACACCTAGTAGAGGTTTTGTCAGACTGCTAAATATAAGCCCACCCTGAAAATAAGCCCTAGCAAAAAAAAAATTTTAAAGACAAGCCTGCCAACCAGAGGAGAAGGGCATGCACATGATGGATACCATACGGTACCACTATTGCAGGAGACCACTGCCTCTGCCACTGCTTTATTCATTAATTCACGTCCTCCTGTATGTACGATATGCAGGCGCCGCTCAGCGTAGCTGTACTTTATTAATCAGCCGGAAAATCAGACGGTGGCTGCTGGTGTCTTATTAGCCAGCGCATTACTGTATATCTACGCTTAGTGGTGCCCGGATACCGTACATACGAGAGGACGTGGAGGAATGAATAAAGCAGTGGCTGCGGCAGTGGGCTCCTGCAATAGCAGTACCGTGTGTGTGTTGGGGGCTGCAGATGGATGATGAGGGCTGCAGGGGGAGATTAGGGGATGATGTGGGCTGCAGATGGATGATGGGGCTGCAGGGGGATATTGGGAGATGATGGGGACTGCAGATGGATGATGGGGATATTGAGGGATAATAGGGGCTTCAGAAGGATGGTGGGGATATTGGGAGATGATGGGGGCTGGAGATGGATAATGAGGGCTGCAGATAGATGATGGGGATATTGGGAGATGATGGGGCTGCAGATGGATGATGGGGGCTGCAGATGGATGATAGGGACTAAATATGGATGATAGGTGCTGAAAATGGATGATCAGGATATTGGGGGACGATGAGGGCTGCAGATGGATGGATGGATGGATGACAGAGTTTGTCTGGTTATGCAGGTTTGTGATGACAACTACTGTATAATAAACGTTCATTTTTTTTTGTTCAACAATAAATGTAGATTCTTCTTCATGGAAAAATAAGATAATTTCAATAGAAGAAGCGGCACTCACGGATCTGGTTCCAAGCTATTTATTTATCCAAAATACAGGATACATCCATCAGGGAGGGTGTGCAGGGAGGGGAAGCATGAGCAACGGAATCCGTTTCGAGGACAATTCCTCTTCTACGGGCTCTACAGAGGGTCAAAATTGCTGCCTATTTAAAGGAAGTCAATTGGATCCTCTACAGCTGTGCAATGATTAAAAACAATAAAATGTTATACAAAACGCTTTCTATAGTAAACCATGCATTAATATAAGCGGTTGTGAGAACCTACAATGAGATCATTACTACATCCCAAAAATTCATAAGAATGAACATCAGCCCCCAGGTAGACCAATTGTGTCTGGAGTCGGTTCTCTGAAGGCTACTTCACACACACAGATATCTGAGTCCAATATCTCAACAGATCTCTGGTTGCAGTGAAATCATGGATACATTGCTCCATGTTGTACACAGCCACAAAATGGAACAATGTATCCATGATTTCACTGCAACCAGAGATCTGTTCAGATATTGGACTCAGATATCTGTGTGTGTGAAGTGGCCTTCACAGAACCGCTCTCCAGATACATTGATTGGTACCTGCATCCCTTTTTAGGGAGTATACCATCTTACGTCAGAGACACCAATCACTTTATTGAAAATCTTGATCTCATTGAATGGCAAGAAGGCTTCAATTTAGTATCAATAGATGTCGAAAGTCTCTACACAAAGATCCCACAGCAGAAAGCAGAACAGGTAATAAGAACAATCCTAAACGATAATGAAACAGATGAAAAAGTAGTGGCCTTTGTGTGTGGAGCAGTAAATTACATCTTGACACACAATGCATTCACTTTCCTTGGTCAGTGGTACTTGCAACGGGTTGGTACCGCGATGGGTACCCCCGTTGCATGTACACTGGCAAACCTTTACCTAGCTCTTTTGGAAAAAGAAATGTTTTTTTCAGAATCCAACCCTTATATCAGACATGTGAAGCATTACGCCCGCTTTGTGGACGATGTCTTCATTATTTGGGATGGGGATAAATCAACCTTCGACCAATTCATAGAGTATTTGAATCAAAATAACAATTACAACATGTTCTTTACATCAAAATTTGGGGGACTAAGCTTAGAATTTTTGGATGTTTTCATAAAAATTGATAGTGGAAAAATCAATAGATCAGTTTTTAAAAAAAGAACAGCAACCAATGCTCTCCTCCACTACAATAGTGCCCATCCTTTACACACAAGGACAGGGTTACCGTTTAGCCAGTTCTTGCGTGTCAAAAGGATTAATAACACAGAGATGAGGTATGAGGCACAGGCAAGTGAATTAACAGAGAGGATATCCACCAAATCTGGTGAAAAATGCCAAAAAAAGAGCAGAGGATAAACTAACTACCACGGGGAGGTCAGAGAAACCGACAAGACAAATACAACATAAGGATCAGCAAAAAAGATTATTTTTTAGTTTTAAATTTGGTCCCATGTACAATAGTGTTTCCTCTTGCATAAAAAGACATTGGCACATTATTCAATCCGACAGCCCGACCTTAGAATCCTCACACCCTATAATTTCTTATCGACGAAGCAAAAATATTGGAGATCTATTGGTGAAAAAACAACTAAAAAATATTCCAAAAACGACTAATTCCTGGCTATCAGGATCACCCATCAAGGGAAACCACAAATGTGGCACTTGCCCTTGGTGTAGATTTTTTAGACCAGGTACAGCTATAAATTTGAATGGCACACTAGTCCGGGTAAAATCATTCATAAATTGCAGAACAAAAGGATTAGTGTATGTCTTAATGTGTCCCTGCTCCCATTTCTACATAGGCAAAACCATCAGACCATTGTTCCATAGGTTTAGAGAACACTACAATTCCATCATATCAGGCAAAGGCAGTCCTAGACTCATAAAGCACATTCAGGATCATCATAATGGTAATCCAGATGTCCTTTCCTTTATGGGTCTAGAAAAACCTGCTGCGCTGCCACGAGGAGGAGACTTCGACAGATACCTTGTACAAAGAGAATCGAGATGGATCATCTCTACAGACGCACAGGGCCCTAGAGGGCTAAATGAAAAAATTGACATGGCAATTTTTCTATGAGCAGAACGGGTTGCCAATAATTTATGGGTTAAATAATATCCCCCTATAAGATTAGGGAGCAGCACTTTAGTAATGTGGTCAAGTGATGAGAGGTATAATAATAACTGGAGATCAAATAGTCTTTTCTGCATACATTAATTACAGACAGATCCGGATTATTGCAGTGCAGTATTTAACTTGAATTTTCATCCTCCTTTGTATATTTCCTTTTGCTCACAGAGACAAGAAATATCCCCAATTAATATATAGAATACTCATAATAAAGAAATACTGACAGATTATGTGGTAGGTGGAAACTACTATTATCCATGGATAAATGTCCCTTTTGTCACTTATTAAATATATAAGGTCATCGGTTGTAAGTTCCGTCGGAGCTTTCACGGAGAGTAATGAGTAGTTCGCAAAAAAGAGGAGAGTAATGAGTAGTTCACAAAAAGAGGAGAGTAATGAGTAGTTCACAAAAAAGAGGAGAGTAATGAGTAGTTCACAAAAAAGAGGAGAGTAATGAGTAGTTCACAAAAAAGAGGAGAGTAATGAGTAGTTCGTAAAAAAGAGGAGAGTAATGAGTAGTTCGTAAAAAAGAGGAGAGTAATGAGTAGTTCGTAAAAAAGAGGAGAGTAATGAGTAGTTCATAAAAAAGAGGAGAATGTAAGAGAGTTTCCAGTGTGGGTAGATCAGTTAATCTTGCTACCCCTTCCATGGAAAATTATAAACCACAAATTCAACATGAAAAAATTTAATACCATATATCGGTTAGTCTAATTATGATATAAACTATATAATATATTCGGAGTAAAGTACGAATAAAGTCTATTACCAGTAGTGGATATGAGTCTGAGTAATGTAAAGTAGCAGGGAGATGTACTTGATAGAGAGGATGAAATCCAGTTTTACTTCGCTGCAATGTTCTGTGATCCACAGAGGTGGTCTGTTGTCTGCCCCCTAGTCACTTGATTAGTTACACCTAGTTACTCCGGTAACTTAGAAACAAAAATCCACATAGCTTAATGATTGTCGTTCTAATAATAAATGTAATCATCTCATTGTAGGTTCTCACAACCGCTTATATTAATGCATGGTTTACTATAGAAAGCGTTTTGTATCACATTTTATTGTTTTTAATCATTGCACAGCTGTAGAGGATCCAATTGACTTCCTTTAAATAGGCAGCAATTTTGACCCTCTGTAGAGCCCGTAGAAGAGGAATTGTCCTCGAAACGGATTCCGTTGCTCATGCTTCCCCTCCCTGCACACCCTCCCTAATGGATGTATCCTGTAATTTGGATAAATAAATAGCTTGGAACCAGATCCGTGAGTGCCACTTCTTCTATTGAAACAATCCTGCACTTGATCCTTTACAAGCTGGAGCACCGGGATCATTAACACCATCATCCACGGGAACTAACAGCTGCATCAACACAGGTCAGTGCCCTTTTCTACTACTACATATGCAAAAATAAGATAATGCTCCCTCGGTCTCTCCCTCTTCTCCCCTCTTCTTCCCTCTCCTCCGGTATAAAAACAAAATTCTCTGTGAGGACTCCTCACCCTCGCCGGCTCCCAATGAGACCATCTGCAGCTCGATGGTCCTGCCAGGACCTTGTCACCTGACCAACCGATCAGTTGTGGTGCTGGTGTATGCGGTCATGTGACACATCATCTATTCGGTCGGTTACATGTCAAGGTCCTGGCAGGACCATCGGAGCTGCAGATGGTCGCATCGGGAGCCAGCGAGGGTGAGGAATCTTCAAGGAGAATTTTTTTTTAATACCGAAGGAGAGGGTAGAATAGGGGAGAAGAGGGAGAGACCGAGGGAGCAGGGAGAGGAGGGAGGAGAGAAGACAGGAGAGATGGAGGAGCGGGGACCGAGGAGACAGGAGGGGTAGAGGAACGGGGACCGAGGAGACAGAAAAGATGGGGGAGCGGGGTGAGGATGAGAGGATAGAAGAGGGGGAGGACCCCAAATGGATCCTGCAAAATATCGGAAACTAATGCCTATTTGGCATCCGATTTACAGCCATCTATTTGGATTCGTTGCTGTCCGGAGGATCCTGCAAAAAAATTATTACCTCGGACAGCAAAAAATTGCAATGTGAAAGCAGCCTTACACCGACTGCTATGTACAAGAGTAGCATGTCTGGACATCCAAATGAGAATATCGCCAGCAGGAACTACTAGCAGAGGGAAGGTATATATAGGTGCATACAAAAGGTGATTGGAAAGACAAATGAATAAATAAAAACCACTGTTAAGGTATCATCACACTTGGTGACGCACCAGTGATCCCGACAACAATACGACCTGGTAGGGATCGCTGGTGCGTCGCTACATGATTGCTGGTGAGATGTCAAACAGTCAGATCTCACCAGCGACGCAGCAATGATATAACGGTCGTTGGGACCTTGTCACTCTCGGGCGTAGCATTAAGATCGTTGGTCGTTGTCCCTGTCAAACACAGCGATGCATGCTGCCCAGCAGGAGCGCAACGACCAAACAATGGTCCAGAGCGGTTTGTAACGATCAATGATCTCACAGCGGTGGCCTGGTCGTTGCTATGTGTCAGACGTAGTGAGATCACTTTTGAGGTTGCTGTTGCGTCACAAACCTTGTGACTCAGTAGCGATCTCGCTAGCGATCTCGCTTAGTGTGACGGGGCTTTAACCTAAAAGTGTAAAACAAAGAAAACAGATAGTAAACACCCAGAGAAAAGGTGTATCTGCTGTGGCTTAGTGTACAGATAAGCTGACCACAAAGCAAAGGGTGACAGGTTTTACCATGTCCTTCTCCACTTATTGCTCTTATATGATGTATCTAAATTTGGCAAGTTATAGCTTGGTCATTTGGTCATATGATCATATGATATGTCTGGCTTGATTTGTTCCAAAATTGATTTGCTTGTTCTTTTTGTCATCCACTGTGTTGATAACACTCTTCTCCAGCACCACATTTCGCTGGTGTCAATTCTTGTGTTGTCTTGTTTCTTTACATCCAGTTTTCGCATCCCACAGACCAAACTATGTGCAAGCTGTGTCTGCATTGCCAGTTAAATATTCTTTAACTGAAAACTTTGTCCAGTGACTTTATTGTTGATTTTCCCATAGTTATTCTCCTATTGACTTCTGGTATCATCGCTGCATCTTGAGTGATCATTGATCCAAGTAGCTTGAACTCCTTTATAACTTCCAGTTCATCGCCGTTCATCTCAAATGTGTCCTGGTCATTACTGGCAAAAGTCAATATTTTTGTCTCTTTATGGTATATAACAAATTAGCAGAGGATTTTTGAACCTCATAAGTAAAGTGGGTGCTACACATACGACTATGGCAACAACAAAAAATGTGTACTTAGTATCCAGATAAATTGGAACGAGACCCAAATGTTTCTATGCAAAAATATCAGTGTTTATTACAAATTACATGCACGCAAAACATAGGATCAATTCCGTGTACATATATTAAAAAGGACGGATCAGGCAGTTAAGCTAGACAATAGACACAAAAGGTGCCAAAATCCACCATGATTCCCACAATGAGTAAGATTGCAGTCGGTGGGTAAGTCACAAATACATGTTAAGGAATCGACATTACAGGTAAATTGTAAAGTGCAAATGCAGGGTTACATGTTATATACAGCATGGTACAAATAAAGTGGTCATACACCAGCTAAATCAATGGTGACAGACCCCCAGCTTAACAGTAATAACAGCCAGTTAAAGCCCTCCAATGTAAACCAATAGTGACTACACCACATTTAAGATAAGTTCCATATTCATATGTAGTAACAGGAGGCCATTAAAGTGTCAGGAGAAGCCCCAACACATGTTTCCCTTCTTTCTTCAGGGGGCTGTGGTGACTGGGGGAAAGGCTTCAGGTTTTGTATGGGCCTCATTACCTTAGTAGCCAATCGCGGCGCATGTGAACCTCCTGACCGCTAAACAGTTTGTGGGAATCATGGTGGATTTTGGCACCTATTATGTCTATTGTCTCCCTTAACTGCCTGGTCCATCCTTTTTAATATATGTACATGGAATTGATCCTATGTTCTGCGTGCATGTAATTTGTAATAAACACTGATATTTTTGCATAGAAACATTTGGGTCTCGTACCAATTTATCTGGATGCAAATTACACACTTTTCCTTTTTTGTTGTTGTACTTATGGTATATGATTTCAGAAAAGTCAGAAAAAAACAGGAAGCTGAATATTTTTTTCTGGTAAAATATTGGGCACCATCACAAAAATCCAGTGGAATCCCTTACATGTATATGTGGCACCCCTCTGGTCAGGCATCATTAGTGGGGTACTGCACCCAAAAATGAGCGTGTGGTTATTCCTGTTGCAAGTAGAATACAGAACACTGTGGAAGGATTTGATCCCAGCGCTCACCCACCTACTGGGGGAGGAACCAAAAAAGTTTGAGAGTTGGAGTTGTAAGGAGAGCAGGGAGGACGCACGGGGAGTCTTCAGGAGTGTCTTCCCCGAGGAAAGACGGAGAGAACGGGAGCTTACCCGAGAGAAAGGGGCCTCAAGAGAGGGCTGGAGATAGAAGTAGCCCAGACAGAGAGGTTCTCATTTGTTCACCTGGAGTGCACGGGTCTGACAACGCGGCCTGGACTGTTCATCCTCTGACCGTACTCGTCCCGACTCCTAAGAGATTCTCAGGGTGTTCATCCCCGGGGACATAACACTGCTAGCTGAGCAGGCATTGAGAGAGAGAGAAAGAATAGGACAAGGGTTAGATACGAGAAGGTACCATCAGAGACTTCCACAGATTCTCCATTCTACTGCGAATACCCGGCCGTCCGTCCGGCTAGAGAACTGTGAGCTGTATCATCATCTTGACCAGTTTTGCAAGTAAAGTACCTGGGAAGAGTGAATTGCCTCCCTGTTTCTGTCCTGCTACTATTGACTTTTCTCGACAGCTTACACCGTCCTGGCAACGGTTATCACTGCCCCAGAGGCCCAGCTTCACCTGTAGGAAGCTACTCCACTCTATCCGCAATACCACCACCCTCCGGAGGACTGTGGTGGCACTGGTGTCTAGTCACCAGGTACTACAGGTGGCGTCACGAGACTTTTATCCCTTGTAAATACAAAATCCCCTTCTTTTAGGCTGTTCCCCGGGGCCACGGGTCTGGGCAGGCCACCTGCAACATTCCCCGATTGAAGAGAGAGAGGCCCAGACATCCGAGTTCCCATACCCTGGGGTGCTACATATACAATAGTATATTGCTTCCAATTGCTTCCACCTAGCCAGAATCCTACTCCACACTGATGAGGGGCAACACCCCGAAACAGCTCTCTGTGGATGGATACCTGGCCTTGATATTCCCTTGTCATATCTCTAAGCTTGTGTGACCCTGCACAGTCTCGGACTCCGGTGTCCGTTCTAGTCACTTTTCCTCTGGGGTGAGCATGGAGTTGCTCAACCTCCCAGGTGTGTTCCTCCTCCTTTCCTCAGATCCTAGCCTTAGGCCTTGAACTCATCAGTGGACTCTGAGATGAGCTTAGCACTGCTCTTTTATACTCAAGTCCTCTTCACAGTCCTCCTAGGAAATGCACTAACTTCCTCCTCCACAGACCAAAATATATAGGGGAGCTATGAACCCGGGCTTGGTTTCTCCCTTCTGGCCTGGAGGTGTTGGTGTTGTGTGTGTTGTGCCTGATGAGAATACCCTTTGTTGTTCTCTTGTGACACCACCACCCAGGGGCAGTGATGACACTGTGGCACTTTGACCCAGGGGTGCCACAGATGTATTGCAGGACACAGTTACTCATGGTGTTCTGCAATGACGCTGATTTATACTGCAGAGTCTTTAACATGCACATACAATAGAATAAAACAGCTGTACCCAGGAATCCATATTTGGCTTTCTAACTAGTACTTTCACATCTCCTTTGACGTTGCTTCACCAACTGCGTCATTCAATATTTGTTTTTTTGTTTTATTCCAGGGGGCACAATGTATATTAATTTTTACAACACATGGGTATGGTGTATTATTTTCTTTATATTCAGGGGGCCCAGTGTAATTTTTTTTTATACTCAGGAAGCACAGTTTTAATCATTGTTAAAAGAAGTTTGATGAGGTTGCCAAAGAGTACAATTTTTGAGGTTAAAATGTTTGGGAAGCTTTAAGTTAGACCAAGACTGTAAATGGAAATTCTTTAGCTTAGTAAAAATACAGCAATAATCACTAATGTTTAATTAGGTATCTTATTAAAACAAGTTATCACCTATTCACAGGATAGCTGACATCTTGTTGACTGACGGGGGGTCCAACTGCTGGGACCCAACTTTTTCTGGCAGCCCGATAAAGAATGTATGAAGTTGCGGGTTGGGTGTCTGACCTACTGTTCCATCTTGTAATAGGAATAAAAGTCACCCTTCAGTAATTAAAATTCCATGATCAGTGCAGCCATCAATGGTGGGACACCCACTGATCAGCAAGTTATCACCTATCTTTCAGGTAGGAGATACCTTCTTATAATAAGTTCAAAACAGAGATTATCCAGCTCAACGTCTTTCTTAAAATCACAAGATTTCTTTCAAATGTTTAAAATTCCATCAAGTATTGACAACTTCTTTAAGATACCTCTTAGCTTGTTGAGTTGCTATAAAGTCAGTATAAAGTCAATCATTCTATGATTTCTGTTTCAGATTCCCGTGACTTTGTTAGTTTTTCATCGCTCCCTTCTGAAGCGCAGATAACATTTACTAAGTTAAATGCTGTTTTACAGAAAGTGGAGTGGTTTAGCGGAAAATAGGGTTACCTCAGTGGGAAGTCAGTGTTTCTTAAAATGCAACAACGTTCAACAAAATTGTTTTTTTAAACCAACCGTTAAAGTATAAGGCAGGGGTAGGGAATTCCAGGCCTCGAGAGCTGCAAACAGGTCGTCATATTTTCATGATTTCCTTAGTATTGCACAGGGGATGGAATCATCATCAGTGCAGATGATTATATTATCACCTGTAAAATACTAAGGAAATCCTGAAAACATGCACTGTGTGCGGCTCTTGAGGCCTGGAGTTCCCCACTCCTGGTATAAGGTCTAACGTCATGGTTTAACATTATAACAATATTGTCTAAAAATGCACAAAATCCAGCATCAGTCATTATGAAACATTTGCCATATTTTCAGACTGTCTAATCTATAAATAATACAGAAAGAATACAGTTGTGCCAATAGGTAGCAGATAAAATGCAGTCATGGGTTATTGCCTTGCACAATGTCATTGTTTAATCACAGAAACCTTCTTACCAATAACTTAGTGACCGCTTGATTGGAAAGAACCAACAGCCCAAGGGCTAGCTGAACTAATACCTGTTTTCAAGTTAAGAGTTGTTCAAATGAGCATTAAAGGCTCTTTTAGGACTGATGCTCTCCCACTGTGGGTCTCATAATGAGACACAGTATGAGCACACATTGATCCCAGTGCCTCAATGGTTGAGCTTTTCAGATGGCCAGTAGTGAAGTGTTAAGCAAACCCATAATGCCAAAATAGCACCATTATGTGGACATAAATTGCAATCTGTGAGTGACACCACACAAAGACTTGCAGTTTACAGACCTTGTGCAGTGATCTACACATACACTTAGGCTTTGTCTGCACTGTAGTTTCCATATGGAATTTAAAGGGAACCTGACCTCGAAAAATGAGCCCCCAGCCTCTTTATACCTGTCGCTGCAACATGCTAATACATTTCTAGCCATCCCTTTGTGTGTGTAAAGCGATATTGCAAACTTTATAAAAGTTGTTTTTATACCTTCTGATCTGCGGCTTCTCATTATTTGAGAATCCGCAAAAGGCGTTCCTTTCTGCTTCTCCCTGCCACCTGCTTGGTAATTATTCACGCCCCGATGGGCGTGCTAGAGAGTAGAGAGCCTGTGCGCGTCAGCAAAGGGGCGGTAAAGTCGCTACGATGAAAATCGCGTCATAGCGGCTTTACCGCCCCATTGTTGATGCGCACAGGCTCTCTGCTTTCTAGCACGCCCATTGGGGCGTGAATAATTACTGAGCAGGTGGCAGGGAGAAGCAGAAAGGAACGCCTTTTGCGGCTTCTGAAATAATGAGAAGCCGCAGATCAGAAGGTATAAAAACAATTTTTATAAACCTTGCAATATCGCTTTACACACACAAAGGGTACCTTTACACACGGCTACATTTGTAGCTTGTCACCAGGTAACTTACTGGTTGCAGTGAAATCATGGATACATGGTTCTATCTTGTTGCTGTGTACAAATGGAATCATGTATCCATGATTTCACTGCAACCAGTAAGTTACCTGGTGACAAGCTACAAATGTAGCCGTGTGTAAAGGTACCCAAAGGGATGGCTAGAAATGTATTAGCATGGTGCAGGGACAGGTATAAAGAGGCTGGGGGCTCATTTTTCGAGGTCAGGTTCCCTTTAATAAAATTGCAGAATAAAATGGAATATTGAGCTTGATTCCATTGTTTGCAATTGAATCATTTCCACCTGTCCAAAGCATCAGTTTTTGCGCTGGACAGGTGTACGTACTAATCTTGTCACCTCATCATAACGTTTTATGTAACAATCGAAATGGTGCCTGTGTGTAAAAGGTAACATGACTGATGTTAATACAAGTAATACATTTTTGCATCAGTTTTGTCATCACACCTGATCTGTTGATTAACATTAGGTAAAAAAAAATGAGTTTAGTATGTACAGTGCCTCGAAAAAGTATTCATACTCTTTGAACCTTTATACATTTTTCACGTTACACCCACAGACTTAAATGTATTTTATTGGGATTTTATGTGATATGCTGTCGAGCCCCAGGCCCTGGGGTACTCAGGTATCAGGCCCAGAGGGGTTCACGGGGATGTCACAGGTGGCTGTGCCTGAGCCCGTGGCCTGGGTGACACTTCAATGAGGGGTTATATACAGGGGATAAGAGTTATTGTCACGTGACGCCACTTGTAGTACCTGGTGATAGATCACCAGCGCCGCCACAGTCCTCCGGAGGGCAATGGTATTGCAGCAAGGATGGCAAAGCTCCCTACAGGTGGAGCTGGACCTCCGGGGCAGAGTAGAGAAAAGGGGCAGCTTGGAGTGGGACTTGAGGACAGGGTAAGAAGCAGTAAGGCAGTCTATAGGGTGGCTGGGGATGGAGAGGAATGACACACACACTCTGAAGAAGTCTTTTACCTTTTATGGCCACTTTACACGCGGCAACAGGAAGATAGAAACCGGCAGGTGTCGGAGACAATTGTACCTTTTACCTTCAAAACACCTTGAAGTGGCTGCGTGTAATTTAGGTGTCTGCAAGGTGTTTTGAAGGTAAAAGGTACAATTGTCTCCGACACCTGCCGGTTTCTATCTTCCTGTTGCCGCGTGTAAAGTGGCCATTACTGATGGAATTCACAGGTACAGAAGTCCAGAGCACTGTCGGGTGACCAGGTGCACAGTGAGTCTCCACAGCAAGTGGGTATATGGCCTCCTCAGGTTTCCTGCTGTCACTGAAGCCCTGTCTGTATGCAACACTACTGGCCTCCTCACTTTCTCTGGTCCTCTTTTTCTCTCCTCCTGCGCGGTCCACGGGTTACCCTCTCTGATCACTGCTGTGTGTTCCCACACTACGGAGTCTGGCTCCTTCTTTCGGTGTGTCGGGATTTTCTGCAGTCCTAAAGTGTTCCTGCAGGTGCGGATCCCCGAAGTCCGGTACATCTTGGGTAAACTTCCACTAGTTATTCTGCTCCCTTGGCTAAGCTTCGTGCCTTCTGTCCCCACTCCTAGGCTTGGCTCGACGGCAGAAGGGCCACTCCGGATCACTGGTTGGGGCCTAACCGCGGCACTGATCACTAACTCCTCCCCCAGCAGCAGTATTCATAGGGGATCTCACCTAAAGTCAGTGAGTTTAGCTCCCTATACTGTGCCGGGGTGGAAGGTGTTGCATGTAGTAGGTACCTGCTGTGGAAACCCAGCTGTGCATTAGGGAAGGCTGTGGCTACCTACGTGAGCAGGGCACCACATAACCCCCTAGTTAACATCAGTACTCCTGGATTGAGCATTTTTTTTGTTTTTAAACACAAATAAATAACAATAATTAACAGTAATAACAAGCAACCTATTTACAAAGTCTCAAAATATAAAATAAAATAACAAAAAACACTGAAAAATGAAAACAGGTAAGTCCATACGGTGCTAGTCCATTAACCGCAGGCTTTGAAAAAGAAAAGAAGTTTGTTGTCACACCAGCCCTGTGACCATGGTCTTTTTTAATTGTAATCCGGGGAAAATTTCAAAGGGAAAGGTTCAGTTCACAAGAGTCTATACAGTAAAGGAAAATGGAAAAAGTCTTTCAAAAGTCAATAAACACATTTTCAATAAACATATTTCCCTATGGGTGTATCGGCTTAGGAGACCTGGTCCCTCCCACTCAAGGCACTTTCTGTTCCCAACTTAATGTGCATGGGGCTGGGCCCAGTTCCTCCACCCCTCTGTACACTACCATGTATACTGCTATTTACATGTTACTGCTGCCGTTTATTCTACCTCTGACCTTTTTACTGTGCCCACTCTCCATACCTTGATGGGGGTTGACCTTGTGTGCTCCTCTGTGACTTGCGCACTACAGGTATCTCTGTCTCAAGTGAGGTTTCTAGTGAAGGGTATGGTGCAGGTATGTCAGGTAAGCGTCTGTGTGGCCTTAGTCTCCCTACAGGGCTAGCAGGTGTACTGATTGCAGCATCCTCAGATTCTCTAGCAATGGGTATTTCTTCCTGATTCCTTTGTACCACTTCTTGGGGCTGGTAGAAATTCAGTAATGGCACTGAGATGGCTCCATCTTGCTGAGGCCAATCTTCTCGGAAATCTCCTAGAATTGTTGAGACTACCTACTCCTTTAAGGTTTCACATGGACTGGGTTCTTTTTCAGGTTCTGATTGTTCTTTTTTTAATGTTGGGGGATTCTGGTTTTCCCATTCAGCTGGACATTTCTTGATATGGTTTCTTGACACAGTCTGAGTGTTTTTTCCTCCATTCTTACTGATGAGACACACTTTGTCATTGTCAAATCCGGAATCTAGTAGGACATAGAGTTCTTGTTCCCACTGGTCATCCAATTTGTGTTGTGTTCTCTTCCTCTTTAAAACAATACTTCCTGGAACAATAGGTTCTGCAGGAGCATGTTTATTATAGTCCGTTTCTTGTTTTTCACGGGCTTTCTCCAGGTTGTCTTCAACACAGGCTTGAACCATTTTGTATTGTTCGAGGCGATTTTCATTCCAGTTGGGTGTTGAGTAGTCTGCTTTGGGATCAACTACTCTGAGTTCCAAGTCTACGGGTAACTTTCCTGTACGGGCTCTCATCAGGTAAGCTGGTGTAGTTTCTAGAACTTACTGGAATGTGGTTGTACATGTCAACCAAGTCTGGTAGTTTCTCTGGCCATTGGTTCCTTTCTTCCAAGGGTAGGATCTTCAACATGTCAATGATGATATTGTTAATCTTCTCACATAATCCGTTGGTTTGGGGATGATATGGGGTCGTCCTAATCTTCTTACACCCATACATGTGGCAGAACTCTTGGAAGATCTCCGCTTCAAAAGCTGAACCTTGGTCCGTTAAGATCTGTTCTGGATAACCTAATGGTCTATAGAAAACATTTTCTTGAAAGATGCAGACTGTTTCCTGTATAAGTGTTTGAAGAAAGTGTCTTCTAAAAACTGACAGTAGATTTAGGAGATGATTTTGAGGTAATCTTCAACCCAAAAAGGTCCAACTAAATCATCTTCAGAAATGCCAATCCATAGAAATACCCCACCTCCACCTTGCTGGTGTTTGAGTTGAAGTGGAGGTCTGTGCTCATTACCGATCTAGCCACGAGCTCATCCATCTGGTCCATCAAGAGTCACTCTCTTCTCATCAGTCCAGAACACTTTGAAAAATCTGTCTGCAGATATTTCTTAGCCCAGACTTGACATTTCCACTTCTATGTCTTGTTCAGTGGTGGTCGGGTTTTAGCCTCTTTACCTCGACCATGTCTCTGAGCACCGAACACCTTGTACTTCTGAGTAGGTTACAGTTCTTGAATATGACAGCACTAGAGGATAATGGCTTCGTGGTCGCTTTACATTTTATACTTCTCAAATTTTTGGCAGTTAATGTGCACCTTTTTTTCTCAATACTTTTTTTTGCAAACTGACCATTTGCAACAAAACGTTTGATGGTGCTACGATCACACCCCAATATCTTAGCAATTGAAAGAGTGCTGCTTCCCTTTGTAAGACTTTCAAAAAATTTTGATATTTCAGATACTTAAATCTCATTTGTAGACCATTTTACCTGAGGAAAACCAACTGGTTAGAGGGGTTGCCACTACTAGGAAAACGTCTTCTGATTCCACTTGTTTACCCCAGGTAAAATAAAAAAGCCTGCACTCACCTCCTTTGCCAGCACCATTCCAGCGGTGTTGGTACTCACGTTCTTGAGGTTTAAATGACATTGTGATGTCACAAGAGCCCTGAGTCCAGTCACTGCTAGCTTCTGTCTCCCTGCCTTCAGAATCTAATTATATAATCGGGAGTTTGGGATTCGGGCATTGTATCCGAATCCCAAACTCCTTTGTGTCATCACGAGCCGCAGCCGCACTGCACCTACGGGACAACAACCCCCACAGACACAGACAGGAGACCCGGGGAGAGAGAGAGGGAGAGGAGCCCCGGCCCCGCACCCTGCACCTCCGGGAGACCAACCCCCACAGACAGACACAGGAGACCCAGGTAGAGAGAGAGAGGGAGACGAGCCCCGCACCCTGCACCCTGCACCTCCGCTAAAACAACCCCCACACACAGCAGCTGAGGGAGAGAGGAGCCCTGCACCCTGCACCTCCGGGAGACCAACCCCCAGGCACAGCAGCTGAGAGGGAGAGAGGAGACCCGGCCCCGCACCCTGCACCTCCGGTAAAACAACCCCCACACACAGCACCTGAGAGAGAGGGAGCGAGGAGCCCCTCAACCTGCATCTCCGAGAAAACAACCCCCAGCCACTGCAGCTCAGAGTGAGAGAGAGGAGACCCGGGAACAGAGACAGCACAGGGGACAAAAAGCCCTGGAGACACAGGAGGACGGAGGAGGACAACATACACATATACATACATACACTGTATACACATATACATATACACTATATAAACACAGACACATATAGTTATATAGAATATATACACATATGTAAATAGATGTAAATATACTGTATATACACATAGATATACAGTATATACACATATATATATACATATACATTCTATACACATATATACATAGATATACACTATATACACATATATACTGTGGTGGTGCGACCCCGATGTGTCCCCTGACCGGTGTACAGCACATGGGGGATTGTATCTTTTGCTCTGTGGCAGCACTCACAGGGTTAACAGTAGTGAGATCTGAGCGGAGTGCTGATTGAAAGCACTCAGCCCACCTGTGATGGGATAGGAGATGATATGAGCTGCCCTGGGCTGAGGGGTGGATCAGAACAGGAGGAACTGCTGTGTGAAGCTAACACAGCCTGGAAGCTCTCTCAGAGAGGATGTTCATGAGACTAGTGAGCTGACGGTGCAGAGATAGAGTGGTTGTGTGCTGATAACACAGCCTAGCAGTGAGGACCTGGCCCTCACCAGTGGAGCCGGCCAGGAAAAGAGCCTGTCCTAGGTACAGAGGTACTGTGTGTGTTGGATGAACAAAGTTGTACCAGCTGTGCCCCAAAACCTGGAGGTCTGTAATATACCTCAACTGTACCATTAAACTGTGTGTTGTGTGAACAGTTAGTTGCCTGAGTCACTGCCTTCCGTCGTGCCGATCCTAACCGCTACCTTACATGTGGTGGAGAATGCGGGCACAGCAACCTGGTTGCTGACGGCAATGACTTGGTGAAAAAAAAAAAAAAGGCAAACTCAGTTCACACATGTCAGTGGTGAAACCTGCTACGCTACAGTACAAACCAGCAGCCAGCATGGAGGACCTGCTTAAGCACCTGGTGCAAGCACAGCAACAGCAGCAGCAAATGCACCAGCAACAGCAGGTCGCACATCAGGAGGCTAATCAGCTCTTGATCAGGCAAATGCAGCAGCAACAGGAGCATCAGCAGCGACAGTTGGATCTTCTTTCGGAGGCAATCCGTGCAAAGCCAGCGGCTCCATCCCCAGGTCAAGGAGATGACAGCAGCGTCCGGAAGGCGGTAGGGCGTGCAATGCAAAAGATTACCCCGGGGGATGATGTGGAAGCTTTCCTGGCAGTTTTTGAGAGGGTTGCAGAGCGGGAGAAACTGCCGCCAGAGCAGTGGGCAGAAATGTTGGCGCCTTACTTAACCGGAGAGTCCCAAAAAGCCTACCTAGACCTCTGCACAGAGGACGCCATGGACTATGGGACTCTGAAAGGTGAGATCCTTGCCAGAATGGGGGTTAATACGTATGTAAGGGCTCAACGGGTAAGCCAGTGGTCCTTTGAGGAGGGTAAACCCATCCGGTCTCAGGCCTATGACTTGTTGCACCTGGTAAAGAAGTGGCTGCAGCCTGAAAGCCTGAGCCCCGCACAAATGATAGAGAGGGTGGTTGTTGATTGGTTTGTGCGCACTCTGCCTGTCTTCATCCAACAGTGGGTGGGACAAGGGACCCGGGTACCCTAGATCAGGTAGTGAGTGTGGTGGAGCGGCATGTGGCTACACAAGACTTGATTCGGGACTCTGGGACACTGCGTGTAGCACAGCGGACCGCATCCACCAAACCGGCAATTAGGGACCCCCAACCCGGGCCTCTAATGGGTTCAACCCCACCACAGGAAGAGAATGTGCACCGCCCAGAAGTGAGACGGAAACCCGGGTCTCCTAAGCGGGGCACCGTAAATAATTTTTTCCCCGCCATAAGGTGTTGGCGATGCCAGGAGTCAGGACACGCAATGGCGCAGTGTCCCCTCAACACTGAGTCCATGGACTGTGGGTATACCCGCCGGATGTCCATGTTCGCCCAATCTGCCAGGGCAGGACGCTATGGGACTGGGGGTAAAAGGAGTGTTTTGTGCCATGTTCGGCTCAATGGAAATGACGCTACGGCCCTGTTGGACTCAGGGAGTGGTGTGACCCTTGTGTGTGCCTCCTTGGCCTCTAGATCCCAACCCACCGGCCGTACGGTGCGAGTGCTTGGGGTCCATGGGGACCACCGTAGGTATCCAACAAGGAGGGTCACTATCACTACCCTGTCCGGATGGGTTCGACATGAAGTGGGGGTGGTGAAGACACTGCCTTTCGATATGATTTTGGGGAGGGATTTTCCTCTGTTCTGGACTCTGTGGGAGAGGCAAACTAATCCTCAGGTAGTGAATGGTCCAGGCCCTGAGCCCAAAGATCCCGACTCTGGGACACCTGCCATAGGGGTCACCACTATAGGGAAAGAGTGTAATCCCGATAGGTGTTCCCTAGAGGTAAAGGCATGAGGTTTCAGAGGGTACAACCCCCGCATACAGGTGCAGAAGCGCCAACCACAATGTCCCAAGACCCGTAGATGTACTCATGGTACAGACAGTGACTCCACTGTGGACTTAGGGCTACGGGACTCAGATGACCTGCCCAATCGTGTAGCAGACGACATAGCGTCAGGACTCCACATAGCCAAAAGGATAGGTGGACCGCGCTACCACACTGGCCGTTGGGGGAGGGGGAGACCTCCCACAGATATGCCTCTGAGACATAGAGTGACTGGGTCCGATTGGTCTTGGTACACAAGGAAACAGTTGGTGCCGGTACGGGACCGTGTCAGACGCTGATGGCCCTGGTCGACGGTCCCCTTGACCGGTGGGCTCCGAGGACGGGGAGACCCTGTCTCGAGGACCCGGATCGTGGGCTGGTGTTCCGCCCCACGGGCTTGAACAGGGGGGGGGAGGTATGTGGTGGTGCGACCCCGATGTGTCCCCTGACCGGTGTACAGCACATGGGGGATTGTATCTTTTGCTCTGTGGCAGCACTCACAGGGTTAACAGTAGTGAGATCTGAGCGGAGTGCTGATTGAAAGCACTCAGCCCACCTGTGATGGGATAGGCGATGATATGAGCTGCCCTGGGCTGAGGAGTGGATCAGAACAGGAGGAACTGCTGTGTGAAGCTAACACAGCCTGGGAGCTCTCTCAGAGAGGATATTCATGAGACTAGTGAGCGGACAGTGCAGAGATAGAGTGGTTGTGTGCTGATAACACAGCCTAGCAGTGAGGACCTGGCCCTCACCAGTGGAGCCGGCCAGGACAGAGCCTGTCCTAGGTACAGAGGTACTGTGTGTGTTGGATAAACAGAGTTGTACCAGCTGTGCCCCAGAACCTGGAGGTCTGTAATATACCTGAACTGTAACATTAAACTGTGTGTTGTGTGAACAGTTGCCTGAGTCACTGCCTTCCGTCATGCCGATCCTAACCGCTACCTTACAATACATATACAGTATATACACATATATCGATAGATATACAGTATATACACATATCTACACTGATATAGACAGTAGACTTACAATACATATACAGTATATACACACATATATATATATATACTGTATATACACATATATAGATAGATGTTGATATACTCTATATACAAACATATAGATATACAGTATATACACATATATACATAGATATAGATATACAGTGTATGCACACAGATACATATACACTATATACACATATATAGATGTAAATATACAGTATATACACACATATAAATAGATATACAGTATATACACATATATAAATAGATATACCCTATATACACATATCAATAGATATACAGTATATACCCACATATAGATAAATGTACATATACAGTATATACACATATATCGATATACTCTATATACACACATATAGATAGATACATTATATACACATATACATACACATACAGTATATACCCATATA
Source organism: Allobates femoralis (assembly GCA_033576535.1). Taxonomy (NCBI): domain Eukaryota; kingdom Metazoa; phylum Chordata; class Amphibia; order Anura; family Aromobatidae; genus Allobates; species Allobates femoralis. The sequence goes on from JARQOC010000005.1 coordinate 506,403,083, forward strand.
GATATAGATATACAGTATATACACGTATATTCATATACAGTATATACACTGATAAAGATATACAGTATATACACATAAATATACAGTATATACACATATATATTATATATATACACATATAGATATACAGTATATACACATATATAAATACGTGTAGCTATACAGTATATACACATATATAGATAGATGTAAATATACAGTTTATACACATATCTACTTATATCATCGGAAGTTTGGGATTTGGCCACTCTAGCCAAATCCCAACATCCTTTGCCGCACTGCGAGCGATGACGCCATAGCGTCCTCGCGAGCCGCAGCCGCACAAGCTCACACCCCCGCCATCCTGCTTCCACCCCTCGCCGCTCTTTCACCGCTGCGGCCTTGGTGTTGCCATGCTCCTGGAGTAGCGGTGTACGGGCTGTGGCTGGGAGCCTGTGACGTCGTCCTGTCGGCGGCGCCGCCGGCCAATGGGAGTGAGCGGCCCGTGTCAGGCTGCAAAGCCTAACACGCCCCGCTCATTCCCATTGGCCGCCGCCCCTGCAAGCGGATTGGGCGCTGTGTTGTAAACACAGGACGCCCATCCCATTGCCCAGGACTCGGCGTCCTAGACCAATCGGATGCCCATCCTCAGTTTAACACAGAAAGCCCAATCCGCTCCTTCCCCTCAGGTCACATGTCTAACCTGAGGGAAAGGACCCCCAACACGCAGCCACCTCCTGCTGCCGTGCGGTGATGTCGCCGCTCCAGCCGCATCTCTCCTCACCCCTCCAGCCGCATCTCTCCTCACCCCTCCAGCCGGACCTCTCCTCACCCCTCCAGCCGGACCTCTCCTCACCCCTCCAGCCGGACCTCTCTTCACCCCTCCAGCCGGACCTGTCCTCACCCCTCCAGCCGGACATGTCCTCACCCCTCCAGCCGTACCTCTCCTCACCCCTCCATCCTCTGCTCTCCTCACCCCTCCATCCTCTGCTCTCCTCACCCCTCCAGCTGGACCTCTCCTCACCCCTCCATCCTCTGCTCTCCTCACCCCTCCATCCGGACCTCTCCTCACCCCTCCAGCCTCACCTCTCCTCACCCCTCCATCCTCTGCTCTCCTCACCCCTCCAGCCTCCCGCCACATCATACTTTGCTACCCACACAGCCGCCTGTATACTCTGCTACCCACAGAGCCGCCTATATACTCTGCTACCCACACAGCCGCCTGTATACTCTGCTACCCACAGAGCCGCCTGTATACTCTGCTACCCACAGAGCCACCTGTATACTCTGCTACCCACAGAGCCGCCTGTATACTCTGCTACCCACACAGCCGCCTGTATACTCTGCTACCCACAGAGCCGCCTGTATACTCTGCTACCCACAGAGCCACCTGTATACTCTGCTACCCACAGAGACCCCTGTATAATCTGCTACCCACAGAGCCGCCTGTATACTCTGCTACCCAGAGAGCCGCCTGTATACTCTGCTACCCACAAACAGGGCCGGTTTTAGGCAAAGTGGGGCCCTAGGCAAAAGGTTAAAGTGGGCCCTAAATGCTCAGGCCCCTTTCACATCTAACGCTTTGCTGCATTTTGCTCAATTTGCATTTCCATGCGTTTTTACCGCAAAAACGCATCAAAACGCATGCGTTTTTGTTCCCATTGATTTTAATGGAAACACATGCAAAAACGCTGCACAAAACATCGGGGAAGACGTTTTGTGCTGCGTTCGCAAAAATGCATGCATTCCCATTGAAATCAATGGGGGAAAAAACGCTAGCGTTTTTAATGCGTTTTTAGCGGTAAAAACGGCTAGAAAGGCAAATTTAGCAAAACGCACACCAACCTTAGATGTGGAACAGGCCGTAGTTATATGGTAAGAGTGACTTCATAAGTTGATTATCTAGGTCAGAATAAGAACATACTGAACGTCATTTTTATTTCAATCATAAAAAAAAACAACTGAAATTTGTAAAAAAAAAAAATATTTTTTTTTTATTTTCCGAGACCCATGATGTTTTAATTTTTGAAGATACAAGGCTATGTGAGGGGTTACTTTATGTGCCCTGAGCTGACATTTTTACTGATACCATTTTGAGTCAGATACAACATTTTGATCGCCTTTTATTGCATTTTATTGTAACAACGTGGTGGCCTAAAAAACATAATTCTGGCGTTTTTATTTTTTTCCCATTACGCCATTTACCAATTGGATTAATTTACTTCATATATTGATAGCTTAGATTCTTACGAACGCAGCGATACCAAATATGTGTATTTTTACATTTTTTTCACTGTTTTATTGCTATTTTCAGTTCAGCTCCTTTGGGGGCCCCTAAGAGAGTGGGGGCCCTAGGCAACTGCTCAGTCTGCCCCCCCCCCTAACGCCGGCCCTGCCCACAAAGCCGCCTGTATACTCTGCTACCCACAGACCCGCCTATATACTCTGCTACCCACAGACCCGCCTGTATACTCTGCTACCCACAGAGATTCCTGTATAATCTGCTACCCACAGAGCTGCCTGTATACTCTGCTACCCACAGAGCCGCCTGTATACTCTGCTACCCACAGAGCCGCCTGTATACTCTGCTACCCTCAGAGCCGCCTGTATCATCTGCTACCCTCAGAGCCGTCTGTATACTCTGCTACCCACAGACCCGCCTGTAGACTCTGCTACCCACAGAGCCCCCTGTATACTCTGCTACCCACTGACCCGCCTGTATACACACAATTAATTTCACCGCTCTCCCGATGCAATTGCATCGGGCCTTTTTACTAGTAAGTTAATAAAAAGGAAGTGATTGTCTGAAGGTGGGGAGACACAGGGCTTGCGTATACACACGTTGTCAAAATTGTTGGTACCCCTTGTTTAATGAAACAAAAGCCCCCAATGATTACAGAAAAACCTTGAATCTGACAAAAGTAATAAACAAAAAATCTATGAAAATGAACAAATGAATGTCAGACATTGTTAATGTTAATAATGTTATAAGGTTCAGCACTACTTCTGTTTATAAGGATAGGCACTACAACTTGTTTGGTGCAACCATTTTTTGGGATTGTTATTAAAATATGAGGAAGAGTTCATAAAACAATACAAAATATCACTATACAAATATAAAAAAAAGGGGTGTGGTTAAACAGTGGATAATACGATGGTAATCCAGGAGTTCCACTTTATACTCTGATGGTTGTTGTGGTGTGGGACCTTTCTTTCCTGTATTATTTCTGTATGGCCTGTAAACACAAGTAGCCAAATTAGTCTTGAGTATACTCAGGGTCTTATCCTCTATGGGTGGTTATCCTGAAGCTAGTTTCTTACCTTCTAATAGTTATCAGCAATTACTGGTCTTGAATAGGCTGTTTGGCATTTGTCCTCTCTTACTCAATGGAGAGTATTCTCCTGTACATCCAAAAAAACAGACAATTGAGAAATTGCTCATATAGTCCCTCTGAAGCTTTGAATTCTCACTATATGAGGTGATTTTATCTCAATTTTTAGCTGTGGTAGCTTCTTATCAAGTATTTGACTGTTGGTGATGTTGAAATCTCCTAAATAGGTGAAGAAAGCGGTGTATTATAATCACCTTATGATCAACTGGATTACCTTACTTTTGAGGTTTTGTTTTGTGTAATGGTATCTGTGTGTAGTCTCTGCCGGCTTTGGTTATAGGTTCTTTGATTGCTGTGTACCTACGGTGGCGATCTTTCCTATTGGTTAAACATTTATAATGTACTAGCTGTGAGCCCGATGCAAATGCATCGGGATTCTAGAACGTGGCAATATTATTTGCATTAATAGCATTATTATTACCATTAATAGCATAATTATTAGCATTAACAGCATTATTATTAGCATTAATAGCATTATTAACAGCAATAATAGTACTATTAATAGTATTGTTATTAGTATTAATAGCATTATTACCATAAATAGCATTAATAATAGCGTTAATAGCATTATTATGAGGAGCAATAGCATTATTAGCATTAATAAAATTATTAATAGCATTAATAGAATTAAAAATAGCATTAATAGCATTATTAATAGGATTAATAGCATGATTATTAGAATTAATAGCATTAATATTAGCATGAATAGCATTAATAGCATTATTAATAACATTAATACCATTATTAATAGCATTAATAGCCTAAATAATAGAATTAATAGCATAAATAATCGCATTAATAGCATGAGTATTAGCATAAAGAGCATTAATAGCAATATTATTAGCATTAATAGCATTTTGAATAGCATAAATAGCATGATTATTAGCCTTAATAGCATTATTAATAGCGTTAATAGATTTTATTAGCATAATTAGCATTAATATTAGCATTAATAGCATAATTATTAGCATTAATAGCAATTATTAGCATTAATAGAAATATTATTTGCATTAATAGCATTATTATTACATTAATAGCATAATATTAGCATTAATAGCATAATTATTAGCATTAATAGCATTAATAATAGCATTAATAGCAATATTATTTGCATTAATAGCATTATTATTACATTAATAGCATAATTATATTAGCATTAATAGCATAATTATTAGCATTAATAGCATTAATAATAGCATTAATAGCAATATTATTTGCATTAATAGCATTTAATAAATATTAAAGCATTTAATTAGCATAATACATAATTAGATTATAGCATTATAATAGCATTAATTAATATGCATTAATAGCATTATATTATTTGCATTAATAGCATTATTATTAGCATTAATAGCATAATTATTAGCATTAATAGCGATAATTATTAGCATTAATAGCATAATTAATTATGCATTAATAGCATTAATAATATAGCATTAATAGCAATATTATTTGCATTAATAGCATTATTATTACCATTAATAGCATAATTATTAGCATTAATAGCATAATTATTAGCATTAATAGCATTATTATTATTAGCATTAATAGCATTAATAATAGAATTAATAGCAATATTATTTGCATTAATAGCATTATTATTACCATTAATAGCATTATTATTGCATTAATAGCATAATTATTTAGCATTATAGCATTAATAATAGAATTAATAGCAGAAAATATTAGCATTAATAGCATAATTATTAGCATTATAGCATTAATATATAGCATTAATAGCAATATTATTTGCATTAATAGCATTATATTACCATTAATAGCATAATTATTAGCATTAATAGCATTATTATTAGCATTAATAGCATTAATAATAGAATTAATAGCAATATTATTTGCATTAATAATAGCATTATTATTACCATTAATAGCATAATTATTAGCATTAATAGCATAATTATTAGCATTAATAGCATTAATAATAGAATTAATAGCAATATATTATTTGTATTAATAGCATTATTATTACTCATTAATAGCAATAATTATTAGCATTAATAGCATAATTATTAGCATTAATAGCATTAACAAATAGCATTAATAGCAATATAATTTTGCATTTAATAGATTAATTATTACTATTAATAGATAAGATATATATTAGCATTAATAGCATTATTATTAGCATTAATAGATTAATTAATAGAATTAATAGCAATATTATTTGCATTAATAGCATTATTATTACCATTAATACCATTTATTAGCATTAATAGCATAATTATTTAGCATTAATAACATATAAATATTAGCATTAATAGCATAATTATTAGCAGTAATATCATTATTCATTAGCATTTTTTTTTTTATTCTATATTTTGTTTTTATTATTTTTGTATAATTTTTTAATTTTTTTTTTATTTTTTTTTAATATTTTTTTTTATTATTAAATTATATTTATTATTATTGTTATTTTAAGTGAGCCTGAGCCTGAGACACAGTTCTCCTTCAGGTCCGCTCAAAGGGCTCATATTTTTAGCATTTTTTTTTTTTTAGAATTATTTTTTATTTATTTTTTTATATTTTTTTATTTATTTTTTAATTATTTTTTTAATTATTTTTTTAGTATTTTTTTTATTATTAAATTAATTTATTATTTGTTATTTTAAGTGAGCCTGAGCCTGAGACACAGTTCTCCTTCAGGTCCGCTCAAAGGGCTCATATTCTTAGCATATTATTTTATTTTTTATTATTATTTTTTATTTATTTTTTTATTATTTTTTAATTATTTTTTTATTATTTTTTAAATATTATTTAATTATTTTTTTTATTATTAAATTTATTAGTTATTTTAAGTGAGCTGAGGCTGAGACACAGTTCTCCTTCAGGTCCGCTGAAAGGTCTATTATTAGCTTTTTTTTTTTTTTATATTATTATTTTTTTATTTTTTTTATTTATTTTTTTAATTATTTTTTTATTATTTTTTTTTTTAAATATTATTTAATTATTTTTTTTATTATTAAATTTATTAGTTATTTTAAGTGAGCCTGAGGCTGAGACACAGTTCTCCTTCAGGTCCGCTGAAAGGGCTCATATTATTAGCTTTTTTTTTTTTTTTTATTATTATTTTTTTTTTATTTTTTTATATTTTTTTAATTATTTTTTTATTATTTTTTAAATATTATTTAATTATTTTTTTTATTATTAAATTTATTATTTATTTTAAGTGAGCCTGAGGCTGAGACACAGTTCTCCTTCAGGTCCGCTGAAATGGCTCATATTATTAGCCTTTTTTTTTTTTTATTATTATTATTATATTTTATTTAATTATTTATTATTTTTTATTTTTTTTTTTTTATTATTTTTTAATTATTTTTTTATTATTAAATTTATTTGTTATTTTAAGTGAGCCTGAGAGACAGTTCTCCTTCAGGTCCGCTCAAAGAGCGCCTCACTTCCCATTGACATACATTAGCGGTGTGTCGGCGATTTTATGGCCGGGCACCTGGTTCTATTTGTCGGTCCCAAAATCGCGGACACACCGCTAATGCATTTGTATGGGCAGTGAGGTCGAATTCTGATTGGTCGGCGTCAGCAGAGAGCGACCAATCAGAAATCGGGCTGACTGCCCATAGACATGCATTAGCGGTGTGTCCGCGATTTTAGGGCCGACAAATAGAACCAGGTGGGCGGCCATAAAATCGCCGACACACCGCTAATGTATGTCAATGGGAAATGAGGTGCTCTTCTGATTGGCTGAGGGCAGTAGACAGCGACCAATCAGAAGAGCGGCTCACATCTCATAGAGATAGAATGGCGGATTTTTCGTCCATTCTATCTTAATGAGAAGTGAAGAGGATGTCGTAGCTGGAAGTTGGCGGAAAGAAGACAGAAGACCCCGGGGGCCGGACGAAGAGCCGGAGATGGCGGAAAGAAGAGAGAAGACCGGCGGGGCCGGAGGAAGAGGACGCCTGGCCGGACGGAGGACTTGTGGATCGGACGGACGATCAGATGACTAAGAAGGCATGTAAGTGATCGACGGGGGCGTTAGGTTAGGGGACGGCAGGGGCTTGGGGTGTAGGGTCTTAGGTGTTAGCGGCGGGAACTTAGGAGGCGGCGGGGCTTAGGGGATAGGGGCTTAGGTGCGGCGGGGCTTAGGGGTTAGGGGCTTAGGTGCGGCGGGGGCTTAGAGGGTAGGGGCTTAGGTGCGGCGGGGCTTAGGGTGTAGGGGCTTAGGTGCAGCGGGGCTTAGGGTGTAGGGGCTTAGGTGCGGCGGACTTAGACTTAGGGGGTAGGGGCTTAGATGCGGCGTGGCTTATAGGGTAGGGGGTTAGGTGCGGCGGGGCTTAGGAGGTAGGGGCTTAGGTGCGGCGGGGGTTAGAGGGTAGGGGCTTAGGTGCAGCGGGGCTTAGGGGGTAGGTAGGGGCTTAGGTGCGGCGGGGCTTAGAGGGTAGGTGCTTAGGTGCGGCGGGGCTTAGAGGGTAGGGGCTTAGGTGCAGCGGGGCTTAGGGGGTAGGTAGGGGCTTAGGTGCGGCGGGGCTTAGGTGCGGCGGGGCTTAGGGGGTAGGGGCTTAGATGCGGCGTGGCTTATAGGGTAGGGGCTTAGGTGCGGCGGGGGTTAGAGGGTAGGGGCTTAGGTGCAGCGGGGCTTAGGGGGTAGGTAGGGGCTTAGGTGCGGTGGGGCTTAGAGGGTAGGGGCTTAGGTGCGGCGGGGCTTAGAGGGTAGGGGCTTAGGTGCAGCGGGGCTTAGGGGGTAGGTAGGGGCTTAGGTGCGGCGAGGCTTAGGTGCGGCGTGGCTTAGGGGGTAGGGGCTTAGATGCGGCGGGGCTTAGAGGGTAGGGGCTTAGGTGCAGCGGGGCTTAGGGGGTAGTGGCTTAGGTGCGGCAAGGGGTAGGGGCTTAGGTGCGGCTTATAGGGTAGGGGCTTAGGTGCGGCGGGGCTTAGGAGGTAGGGGCTTAGGTGCGGCGGGGCTTAGGGGGTAGGTAGGGGCTTAAATGCGGCGGGGCTTAGAGGGTAGGGGCTTAGGTGCGGCGGGGCTTAGAGGGTAGGGGCTTAGGTGCAGCGGGGCTTAGGGGGTAGGCAGGGGCTTAGGTGCGGCGGGGCTTAGGTGCGGCGGGGCTTAGGGGGTAGGGGCTTAGGTGCGGCGGGGGTTAGAGGGTAGGGGCTTAGGTGCAGCGGGTCTTAGGGGGTAGGTAGGGGCTTAGGTGCGGCGGGGCTTAGAGGGTAGGGGCTTAGGAGCGGCGGGGCTTAGAGGGTAGGGGCTTAGGTGCAGCGGGCTTAGGGGGTAGGTAGGGGCTTAGGTGCAGCGGGGATTAGGTGCAGCGGGGCTTAGGTGCGGCGGGGCTTAGGTGCAGCGGGGCTTAGGGGGTAGGTAGGGGCTTAGGTGCGGCGGGGCTTAGGAGGTAGGGGCTTAGGTGCGGCGGGGGTTAGAGGGTAGGGGCTTAGGTGCAGCGGGGCTTAGGGGGTAGGTAGGGGCTTAGGTGCGGCGGGGCTTAGAGGGTAGGGGCTTAGGAGCGGAGGGCTTAGAGGGTAGGGGCTTAGGTGCAGCGGGGCTTAGGGGGTAGGTAGGGGCTTAGGTGCGGCGGGGATTAGGTGCAGCGGGGCTTAGGTGCAGCGGGGCTTAGGGGGTAGGTAGGGGCTTAGGTGCGGCGGGGCTTAGGAGGTAGGGGCTTAGGTGCGGCGGGGGTTAGAGGGTAGGGGCTTAGGTGCAGCGGGGCTTAGGGGGTAGGGGCTTAGGTGCGGCGGGGCTTAGGGGGTAGGTAGGGGCTTAGGTGCGGCGGGGCTTAGGGGGTAGGTAGGGGCGTAGGTGCGGCGGGGCTTAGGGGGTAGGGGCTTAGGGGCGGCGGGGCTTAGGGGGTATTGGCTTAGGTGCGGCGGGGCTTAGAGGGTAGGGGCTTAGGTGCGGCGCACTTAGGGGGTGGTTTAGAGCATTAGGGGGTGGTTTAGAGCATGGCGCTGTAGTGTACAGCGCGATGGTATACTACAGTCCCATGGGCATAGGCGTGTCGGACCTTAAGCGCCAGCGGACATTGCGAGTCGTTGGCGCTTAGGTTTAGGGGCGGATAGCCGTATGGGCATGGGACTGTAGTATACTATAGCGGTGTACACTACAGTCGTATGCGCTTCTGTGGCTTTGTTAGCGGTGGGTGACAACTACTCGCAATGCCCGCTTCGCGGGCATTGCTTCGCGAGACTGCAACGACTCGCAATGGCCGCTTTGCGGGCATTGCTTCGGGAGTCGCCGTGGCCGCTAAGCGGCCACGGACAGAGTCCAGGAGAAACACCCAGGACTCGCTAACCAAGCCACCGGAAGTTGCGCCGCTCCGACGGAAGTCAGTTACGGCAATTATATAATAGATGTGAGGACCTTGAGAAAGATGGCTGCACGCCCTTGAAACATGTCGGTACTCTATCCTTATAAATAGATGTAGTGTTGAGCCTTATGACATTATTAACAGTAACAAAATTCACAACAGGTGAAGTTAAACACAGTACTTCGCCAAGGCTTCCAGCAGCAAAACATCAATGACCATAGAGATAGTGGTCACCCATATCCCAGCTCCAGTGTTAAACCATTAATATGAAAGTCAGACATTGCTTTTCAATCCTGCTTCCACAGAATTTAAAGGAAAATGAAACTCATGAAATAGGCCTGGACAGAAATGATAGGAGCGTTTTAAATATAAGATCTTCAGTTTTATTTCCGACGCGTTTCGGAGCTAAACACCCAGCTCCTTCATCAGGGAATTACCCTGAAGAAGGAGCTGGGTGTTTAGCTCCGAAACGCGTCGGAAATAAAACTGAAGATCTTTTATTTAAAACGCTCCTGTGTTTCTGATACTTATTGGAGCAGCGGCGCGGACCGAAAGACACTTGGTCCCGGATAGAGTTTCACCCCCACGATTGTGGAAGTGCGGTCCCGGCTGCGGCTGCTGTGTTTGAGCGATCAAGCTGGTTGTGAGCTTCACAACCGTATCAGGTGAGCAGTTTTCACACTGTATGGGATTTGATTTATATTAAGGATAAGACCCTATGCGCATTCTCATTTTTTAGATATGGACAGAAATGATGGTATTCCTGAAAATAATGTGACAAAAAGGACATGTTAAATCAAGGGGTATGTCCACTAATTAACATCAGAGGTGTCTACAATCTTGTAATCAATCAGTGGGCCTCTGTATAGGGCTAAAACTCACCGAAATATAGCCATGTAAAACATCCATTGCACCCAGCAGGAGGCTGCCAGCTCAACTGAGAGGTAACACAGGTGTTGGAATACCGGTGCTCAATATAATGCAAACAACCAAGCATTGGGGATGTTTGTGGCACCTGCGTCCAGACATGCTATGGAGAAGGTGATTGGTGGTATTTGTAGACACATGGTTACCATAGGGCATCAGTCATCCATGCACATGTGACTTATAGTATCAGATTGCAGCCTATTGGTCGCGCCCACGCTATTAGATCAGGCAGGCTGCTCTGCACCATGTATATGCATCACAAATTACAGATGCCCCTTAAAGGGCTCAGCCACACACTGCAAAAGATAAAAAGGTGTCATTTGTGATGCATATACATGGTGCGGAGAAGCCCGCCTGATTCAATAGCGTGGGCGTGACCAATAGGCTGCAATCTGACACTATGCGTCACATGTGCGTGGATGACTGATGCCCAATGGTAAGCTTGTGTCTACAAATACCACCAATCACCTCCCCCATAGCATGGCTGGACACAGGTGCCACAACCGCCCCCAATGCTTGGATGGTTGCAGGAGATTGAGTACCATTATTCAGATACCTGTGTTACCTCTCAGTGGAGCTGGCAGCCTCCTGCTGGGTGCAATGGATGTTTTACATGGCTATTTTTTGGTGAGTTTTTCTGAATTTATACAAGAAAAGAGAGGGGGGGGGAACAAGAGGCGCAATAGTGCCCTTATCACTCGACACTAAAACAATGCAGGTGAGAAAAAGGTTCCACTCACCTAGTCCAGTTGTGTCACCCACAACTGGTTGAAAGGCCTGATAGAATAGGTGTCCTGATGGCTGCTGCTGGACTTCCACCGGTCTCCACTCGGGTAGACGAAAATAGAAGCTCTGGGAAAGGAAGGTGTGTCACAGTCCGCGCTGCCAGGGAATCCGCTCGTGAATAACGCTAGTAGTCGGTGTTCAAATCAATCCTTTTAATAAAAAGGATTGATTTGAACACCGACTACTAGCGTTATTCACGAGCGGATTCCCTGGCAGCGCGGACTGTGACACACCTTCCTTTCCCAGAGCTTCTATTTTCTGAATTTATGTCCACTTTCAGTGATTTTTTCCTGTGTATAGGTCTACAGATAATCTCATGGTGTCTTGAATATGTGCAGGGTACAATGAAATCTCAAGACTATTAAGGGATTCTAGAGAGAAATGTGCTGGGCAGTTTCAGAAAGCCTGGTTTCAGTTGCAGGTCATGGGTCTTGCAACAGAATAATGACCCAAAAACGCACAGCTAATAACACCCAAGAATGGCTAAGAGGAAAACATTGGACTATTCTGAAGTGGCCTTCTATGAGCCCTGACCTAAAACCTATTGAGCATCTTTGGAAGGAACTGAAACATGCTGTCTGGAAAAAGGAACCTTCAAACATGAGACAACTGGAGCCGTTTGATCTTGAGGAGTCGCCAAAATACCTGTCGAGAGATGCAGAAGTCTCATTGACAGTTACAGGAATCGTTTGATTGTAGTGATTGCCTCAAAAGGTTGTGCATCAAAATATCAAATTAAGGGTACCATCATTTCTGTCCAGGAATATTTCATGAGTTTAATTTTTTATCAAATTCTGTGGAAGCAGGGTTGAAAAGCAATGTCCTTCATTTATTCAATTTCACAGATTTTTTATTTATTATTACTTTTATCAGATTCAAGTTATTTCTGTTACCATTGTGAGTTTTTCTTTCATTAAACGAGGGGTACCAACAATTTTGACCACGTATGTATGTTCAGTCCTCACCTAAAATTCGTTCAAACACAATACTTAGATTTTAACCATACCAATTTGTCTAGTTCAGTGCAATTCTTGTGAACAGCAAAGTTGGGTTTATTGGCATATGCAAGGATGTAGATGGGGATATTTCAGTATTTAACCCTGTTCTGTAGCAGCACTGGGGTCCTTCACTACTGACTAATGGACCAAGGGGTAGATATGCATGTGCTCTCCATATCTGTGTGGTTTTATCAGCAGATGCTTTCATTTCTTTGCAAAAGAACATACCAATGGGTTGCCTTCAAATGAAATTGTCGTGACTATGTGCATGGAAATGGGAAATTAGCTTGGTCTGAAAAAGTTACCCTTACTGGCTACCACATTTTTTATCTTGATTTCTTTTAGTGTTTTTTAAAGCCATAAAGTTCCCATTTGAAATGACTTGTGCCATGTCTGTGATCTGCTTTTTTTCTACAAAATTAAACAACTGAATGAACATCCTCTGAGCCAAGATATTCCATAATTTTTGCCAGGGGTTGTATACAGACAACCAGATATAATAAATAAAATGCACTAAAACTCATTAATACACATATTGTAGAAATACACTTGCAAACAATGAAGTTGTAACATTAAGCAGAAACAGTCTTAGAATAATGAAAACCACAAAAGGTTGGCTATTATAACTGAGCTTATTAATGGTTGTCCAAGAAATGTTCTGCTGCACTTATGCCTACAGTTAAATATGGTTTTGGACATGTTCTTATGTTGGGCTGCTTGAGTGCTCCTAACTTTCGGGAGCTACATTTCATTGATGGACGGGACCATAAATTCACAGTTTTTCTCTATAAAGTGAAGACGCTGCCATCACTCTGTGCCCTTGGTAGACATTAACTTTTCCAACATGACAATGACCCAAAACGCACATCTGTTTCTTTTCTGAAGAAGAACAGGATGAAAGTGATTAAGTGGCTAAGTGTCTCCTGATCTGAGCCCAAGCGAACACCGATGGGGAATTCTGAAGAGACAAGTTGTCATCAGTCTCCATCCAGCATCCAGGCTCTAAAAGAGATCGTTGTAGAAGAAAGGAAAAAGATAGATGTTAAAATATGTTGAAATGTTATTTATCGCATGACTAGAAGACTTGGTGCTGTATTTAAACATCATGAAAGTCATAGAAAATAAAATCATAAAGTCATAGAACTTAAAGTGGAACCTTGGATTACGAGCATAATTGGTTCGGGAATGTGCTTGTAATCCAAATCACTTGTATATCAAAGTAAATTTTCCCATAAAATCCTGCAGTGCCTGCAAAGTCCCACTGATCAAGAAGGCACATGTGCAGGTCCATCTGAAGTCTGCCAATGAACTCCTTGGTGATTCTAAGAGTGATTTGGAGAAGGTGCTGTGGTCAGTTGAGAAAAAAAATTGAGCTCTCTAGCTCAACTTGCGGTGTTTTGACGAAGAGTAATGCTGCCTATGACCCAAAGAACACCATCCCCACTGTCAAGCATGGCAGTGGAAACATTATGTTTTGGGGTGTTTCTCTGCTAAAGGTACAGGACTACTTCACTACATAAATGGGGCAATGGATGGAGCCATGTATTGTAAAATGCTGAGTGACAACCTGGACATTAAAAATGGGTCCTGGCTGGGTCTTCCAGCATGACCCAAAACATGCAGCCAAGGCAACAAAGGAGTGGTTCAAAAATAAGCACATTAAGGTCATAGAGTGACCTAGCTAGTCTCCAGACTTCAATCCAATAGAAAACTTTTGGGGAGAGCTGAAGCTCTGAGTTGCCAAGCGACAGCCTCAAAATCTTAATGATTTAGAGATGATCTGCAAAGAGGAGTGGACTAAACTTCCTCCTGACATGTGCACAAACCTCATTATCAACTACAAAAAAGTCTGCTGTGCTTACCAACAAGGGTTTTGTCAATAAGTTTTAAGTCTTGTTAGCCAGAGGGATGAAATACTTATTTCTCTCTGCAAAATGCAAATACATTTATATAATTTAGACAATGTGATTTTCTGCATTATATTTGTGATATTCTATTTCTCACTGTTAAAATTAACCTACTCTTACAATTATAGACTGTTCATGTCTTTGTCAGTAGGCAAACATACAAAATCAGCAAGGGATCAAATAATTATTTCCTTCACTGTACTTAAACACACACACACACACGAGTTGAATGAAAGTAACGCCTCCACCTTCGTAACTCCTCAGCAGATGGCAGCTCTAGTATATGGCAGGTACTGGACTATTCAGAAGACTCTCTTCTACAGCTCCAGTTGGCAGGAAGCCTTAGCAATGAATGGTTGTGTTGTTACAGTGTAAAGAATGATCGGTCAATGAACGTGGAACAATAATCAATTTGGAGGGTTACATCACAATGCTGCAAGCAGGGGTCCAAAAGGAAAAGGGAAATGTTTTCTTGCAGCTTGACAAAGTCAGACCACACACTTCACATGCCCTCAGAGAAGAACTTCAGAGGCCGAAGCTCACCACTGTACGGCATGCTCCATACAGGTCAGATATTGCACCGTCTGGCTTCCATCTGTTCTTGATAATGAAAGAAGATCTGTGGGGACATCACTATGGATCTGATCAAAAAGTTGAGAGAACTGTGAGAGGCTAGTTGCAGAAACTGAGTGACGACGTCTCCTGTGATTGTTCATCATCGGCAGGAGTATATCCAGTTGTCTGTTGATTATGTGGAAAAGTGAATATCTGCCATTAAAGAGCACATTCTAAGGATCTTTATTAAAATATGCCCATCAAAACCCAAGTTACAGAGGTGGAGGCATTACTTTTCATTCAACCCTCATGTGTGTGTGTGTTCGTATATATATATATATATATATGTGTGTATATATATGTATGTATATATATTGTGGCGTCCACACACGCCTAGGGGACTGCTTGGCCGCTCATTAGGCTCATGAAACCTCCTCGACAACTGCTTGGTCGCAAAAACTGGGCAAACAACCGGGTCTTAAGGTAAAACAAAGTCCAGCAGTTTATTCACATGCCTCATAAACTGCATACAGTACAGAACTGTGTCTCTGAGCTTAGTCCATAAGAGTGATCACTAACTTAGTCCATAATGAGGAGATGCTGCCTCTGCAGGATCACACTGCTCAGACCAGCTTCAAGCTCCCTGAGTCCGGGTTGATCCAGGCTTCTCTTAGATCTCCTCACCTATTGTGGGCTCTGGAACCATGTCCTTCTGGTCACAAGGCTCCTCTACATCTCATGGTTCAGGACCTTTCCTGACCTCACAGCCCCTGTGACTAAGAGGAAGTCTGCTTATCTGTGTTCCGTCACACCCACAGGAGGATCCAGGTTAGACAGCCACTCCCCTGGCTTCCAACCTGCAGCCCCAACACATCTAATGCCGTACCAGAGCCCTGGAACTGCAAATCCCAGCACCAACACCTGTGGGGCAGTCAACCGCTACACCACAATATATATATAAGGAAAAAAACAGGCAACACTATTAAATCAGGTGAAAAAGGTGAATTTTACCGATCCATTCTAGCGACATTTCAGCGGATTGCTCTGCCTTTATCAAGCCCTTGACAGAGCAATCTGCTGAAACGTCACTGCACTACCTTTCCAGGATTATTTTGCACCTGTATATATTTTGTTGGTAGTGCTGCACACATTTTGTTATTTTTGTATTTAAAAAAAATATATATGAAAAGGCAGCTCACCGCTCTCCGGAGATGTGGGATCATAATTCATTAAGCAGTTATTTTAAAAAGGAAATGATACCGCAGGAGTTAAGAATTGAGAAAAGAACTACTGCAGCATTTGGTGAGGAATTTTAAATAAAATGGGGAGAAATAATCAGTGTTTGCTTTTATTAGTTTGATAGAACTAACTATAGTTTTTCCTCCAAATTTAGGAACAAAGTGTATGGGTGCATCTTATAGTCCGAATGTAACATGTGGGGGCTTGTTTTGGGGAGGGGGTGACAGATAGGAAATGGTCACCACTGCATGAATCTAGATGGGGCAACCACGTGGGCCCCCTGTTAAATGAAATTGAATATTCACTGCTCACTGCTTCCCCATACCCACCTGTCAGCGTTGGCTTCAGTAACAAGAAGTGGGGAGCTGAAAATAAATATTCATTTCCTTTAAACATGTGGATGCCCCAGCCCCCAGATACCTGCAGTGGTTGGGGGGATCATGTGTCCCCTGCACTGAGGAGATCGAGGCAGGTGCAGGGAATCGCCACTATCGTGCCTGACCCAGAGGAAGTGCACTGCAGTGACAGGGCCAGAGCACGACATACCTTAGCAGCACAGAAACCAGGAAATCTCTCATCAATTGCATAACGTGCAGTGATGTAATGAAGAAGCAGGGCAATGTGCTGTCATGTGCTGCTCAATCCCTTCCTCTTCATTACGTCGCTGCAGGTCCTACAGATGAGGGATTTCCTGGTTTCTAGAGTAGCAGCAGGACAAGGCACTAAAGTGAGCACACATTGTAGAACTAAGAATTAAGGCTGCATTAAAAGTTTATAACATACAGTACATAAAATCTACCACTCCTGTGGTGAACTATAACTCCCAGCATGCCATAGGATCTGCAGCACATGCATGCATGTATGGCACCAATGGAATCTTAAAGCAGAACTCCAGTGTTTTTTTTCAGCGTTGGAGTGTTGCTTTAAATATAAGCCCTGTGCCCCCCAGTCGTATACTCACCTTCCATGGTACTTTGACTATACCACTCTGGTCCTGCGGCACCATCTTCTTCCCAGAGCTTCCAACTAAATAACATACTATTATATGTAATAACCTAACAAATAATAGTATGTTTTTTTTGTTATTAAATATATTACCATATTTTTTTGCAAATCTTTTTTCTCCCTATTTTCCACCATTAAAACTCAGGTGCATCTTATGGGCCGGTGCATCTTATAGTCTGAAAAATATGGTAAATAATATTAAGATCAAAATAAAGAAGCGCTTACTTTATGGCTGGGCTCCAGGTGTCAGGTAATGCTGGGTTATCTGAGTTCATGTGAATTCTGATAACCTTTCACATGGCACTCAGGTGTCATTCTATGCCTGTTCTGTCTTCTACGAGGCATGTTTGTCTGTAAGAAAACCTATGGATTACATCGAAGGAACGTTTTTTTTCTCTAATAGAGTCCCTAAATGTGTTTTGTGTTTAATTTCTAATAAAAACATGTTCTTTGTGTTATGTTTTTTTTAATGTTTACTAGAAATTCATGATTGCTGGGTCAAATTGTATGCTTGACATCATGAATTGCGAGCTTAGTACCAGCTGAAAATACAAAGCATGTATTAACCCCATTATTGCCCAGCATGCCACCCACTACCAGGGCCACTAGAAGAGCTGGGTAAAGCGCATGGAAAAGGAGCTATGAGGAATGCACCATTTCCAGGTGTGGCTGCAAGATGCAGTTTTCAATGTGGGGGGTCCAGAATGCTTGGGGCTTACCATGCTGAGAATCCCAGCCTCCAACTGCCTGGGTTTTACCTTGGCTGGTGATCAAAATAGGTGGGAGCCGACGCATTTGTTTTTTTAATTATTTATTTACATAATTGAAAAAAATAAATAATGGGCTTCACTGTATTTTGATTGTCAGCCAAGGTAAAGCCAGGCAGCTGGGGATGGGAGCCCGTAGCTGTCCACTTTATCTGTGCTGAGGGTGCTACGTCATTTTTTAAAATTATTTACTTTTTCACTACTATATGTGTGACGGACCCAACAGCCAATCACAGATACTGACACAAAGAATGGGTGTCTGTGATTGGCAGCTGGAGCAAGATGAAACCAGCCCATACTTTCTATTATACTAGAATGTATGGGTTGATTGCAGATTACTTGAACAACCTATCACAGATGCCCATAATGTGTTACCGCATCTGTGATTGTCTGTTGGAGCCAGTGCAGTGAATATGAGTTAATGAATGGCACCGGAAGTAGACGCAGCAGGACAGCAGGATGCGGAACGGCAGGACCCGGTAAGTATAATGATGATGTTTATTAATTATGTGCTTTCTTTTACAGCTCCCCTGCCCCATCCATTAACTGTAGAGTCCAAGCTTAAGGTTCGGACTCAAGTTCGAGTAATTTCAGTCACAAACTAGGGCTTTAACAAAAGTCTGGGCAAGTCCGTCAATCCCAAGAATCGGCAGGTTTGCCCATCACTAATAAAGACGATTTATTAGTATGCACAAAATTTTGGGACCAAATAGTGCAAAAATCTTAGTCAAAGGGCATTTTTTTCCCTACATAATAGCATACATACAAAAAGAAGGGGATGGGAAACTTTAAGCCCATTCTCATAACCAGTGGCGGACCTTCAGCCTGGCGGGCTCTGGTGCAGCTTTAGGTAAGGATCGGGGGGAAGGGGGTGGCTAGCAGCGTCAGTTGAGGAGCGGGGGGGGTGTACTGGCTGCTTTAGGTGAGGGAGTGGGGGGGGATGGTGCTAGCGGGTGGGAATTGCGTGCGGCTCTTCTTACCAACGCCGAGCCGCGCATTGCAGATCTGGGAGCTGGGGCAGGAGAGGAGAGGAGGGGCGAGAACAGCCGAGGGAAGCATGAAACTTCCCTCAGTTAACCTCCTCTCCTCTGACATAGGGTCACGGGGGGCCCCCTACTGGTGCTAGGTGGCCCTACCCGGTCGGGGCCCTGGTGCGGCTGAACCAGTTGCACCACGGTAGGTCCGCCCCTGCGTCCTAACTACACCAATTATAGGACACACTCTAAAGTTTAAAAACTTCAAAAGCTTTATTCAAAATACAAATACATGAAATATACGGTGCAGTCCATACAAAGGGTGGTCTTTACAGGAGATTCACATTACATAGGATAAATCAGTTGGAGGTGTTTCCCCTTAAAAAAGAAGGATACAAACAAACTGCTCAAATTACATATAAAGGGGGTGGCAGATATACACAACAGTTCACCAATAGCTATATCAGGTCTGGGACAAAGTACCCATGGGAGAGGTTAGGTCATTGTGACCATTAGCCTCCGCAGACACAAAAAGTCCCAGCCCTCAGAATGAAGATTTATTAGTGTCACAATTGCTAGCGCAAAACCCAGTGGAATAATTCACAATACATATAAGTCCAGAGCAGAATTCAATTGAATACCCTGCTCTGCTGTCCACTCACTCCTAAGTATCCCAAAGTCTTAGAGGATAGGGGCTCCCCTATCATTCTGTGCAATATTGATCATGGGTAAGCAGCTTTGACCTTACTACAGCTCTAAGACTTTGGCATACTTAGGAGTATACCTTCTTTTTGTATGTATAAAGAGGATGTATTACTGAATTTTGAGGAACAAGTAACTGTATCCAACCTACGCCAGCTAAGTGAATTTAATGGCCTGATGAATGTAGCAAAAATCCTAACATCTAACCCAGATTACTACCCCCTGAAATCCAGACATGCGGTTTTAGATGCTTTCCAGGATATTATTGAAAAAGAATTGCAAAATCTTAACAACAAAAAGGAAAAAATTAACTACAATGTTGCCAGACATGAGAAGAAAACACTACATGAAATTAAAAATAATCCAGATCTGCTTATCAAAAATGCAGGCAACGGAGGCGCAATTGTGGTTCTAAATGCAGGTTTATACAAAATTTTTAATCTAAAGGTACCGTCACACGCCATGATATCTCCCGCGATTTGATGTGAGCGAGCACGTTTTTGGCACTCTCCCCAGATCGCTTTGAAGATGTCACACGTAGCAATGTCGCATGCTACCTCCAGCGATCAGGCGTTCCGGAAATCGCCTGACCAAGTCCAGTCACACGCTGCAACCAGATCAGTGATTTGGGTGTAGTTTTTGACCGCGGTGAGGAGATAGGCGTGCCAGATTGTGTTTCACTGCACCCCTACCACTCCGATTGGCCTACACAACTGCGTTACCACCAAGCCACCAATCGCCGCAGACGGGGTGCGGAAAACAGCACGCTCAGGCACGCCTACGGGATTGATTTCAGGATTTCTGAAATCGCTTTCTACATCGCTATCGCCGTGTCACACGGCACGACCCACTGAAATCGCGAGGTGGTCATCGCCTGATTTTACTGCAGTGCAGTGCAATCAGGCGACGCGCCACCAGCGATTTCTCGCCGTAAGATCGCCCTGTCACACGCCACTACGCACTTGCGATGTGGTTTCGACATCGCAGAATTCGCAAATTGACAGCGATATCGCGGATGATATTGTGGCGTGTGACGGTACTTTAAAAGATCTAGAATAAAGACATATACGGTATATACAATTGAAGGACAATCCAACAACCAGGTTTAATAAAGAATTTATGAATTTACTACAGGAAGGTTTACATATTATTACTATTATTTATTTATATAGCGCCATTAGATTCCATGGAGCTTCACATATGGAAAGGGCAGACGAGGACAAGTACAATCAGTGTGGAAGATCGAATCATCAGGTACAGGAGGGGAAAGGATCCTGTCCGAAAGGGTTCACAGTCTAAGATACATATTGGTGCCATCAATAAAAAAAACACAGCTGATTATCTCTTCATGGAACATCCCATCATCCCAGTGTATCACTCATAGCCAAAGATACATAAAAATACATTACTACCCCCAATGAGACAAGGATAGCACTGGGAGAGTGGATGGATGTACATCTACAACCTATGGTTGATATTACCCCCAGGCAAATACCGCTACGGGACACAAAAGCTGTTGTGACCATAATGAAAAAGTTTAAATGGGAACAATCTTTTATGTGGCTTTTGAGTAATGTTGTAGGGTTATACCCATCCACACCCCATAATATTGCCTTACATTTTCTTGTTTTCTATATGGACAAATACAGCAATTTTCCAATAAATCTAAAAGAATTTCTCTTTAGAGCAACTACATTTTATTAAGTCATAATTATTGTACATTTAATAACAGATTTTTCTACAAATAAGTGGTGTGAGCATGGGGGCCAAATTCTCCCTGTCCGTAGCAAACATTGTAATGGCCACCTGGGACGAAAATGATGTCTATGTATCCTCAAACCCATTTATGCATGATACTGTGTGAATGGGAAGATACATAGATGACTTGATATTTGTCTGGAGAGGTTCCAAAGATGACATCCCACTATTTATAGAATACCTAAACAATAATGAATATAACTTGAAGTTTGCCTATGAACAACAAGATATTTGCATCAATTTTTTGGATGTAATGTTTACAGCTAGTGCAGACCATAATAAGGTAATAATTAGTCGGTATCGAAAACAAACCATCTGTAACAGTATTGTAGCAGCATCCTCTTCCCACCCAATACATGTAAATAAAAATATACCTGTGGGTAAGCTAATTTGCACAAAATGGAATAGTTCCAATACTGAAATCTATGCAATAGAATCCAAAAAAGTATGTAAAAAACTCAAAAGTGGTTACTCGCTTTGTAGTCTGAATAGGGCCAAGCTCATAGTAAATGGAAGTGACAGAGGAAGATTATTAAAAAACAATTCCCAGAAAAAAACATTGAACGAAACCAAAATTGTATTTAGCAACAAATACAGTCCGCAATATAACCAGATAATAAACATATTACAAAAATACATACCGATATTACATCAAGATATAAACTTGAAACATATTCTCGAAACTAACAAACTCCACTTTGTGGGAAAAAGAGCAACCACTTTAAGGGATATCTTATCCCCTAGTATGTTAATGGATCAGAATGAAAAAATTCTATTCATTACAAAATAAAAAAGAATTCACTATAACAAATTTCATCAACTGTAATACAGAAAATGTTACCTACCTTATAGAATGCAAAGCTTGTAAACTCCAATACGTAGGATGAAACAAGCTCAATAAAAAAACAGATCCGTAAGCATCTCTCTGATGCAGTGAACCTCCCACCTGCGGGTCCATCAGTAGTCTCACGCTACTTTGCTAAGAAACATGAAGGAGATCTTAAATATTTTTCCTTCAAAGGTATAGAGAAGGTCCATAGACCGATAAGGGTATGTGCTCACGGTCCGGAGGAGCTGTGTGTGGGACGCAGTGCCTCAAGACCTGGGGGAACCTACGGTCGCACTCAGGGAGACCGCAGCCGCCCTGTGGCAACTATCTAGGTTCAGTACAGGGCGGCTTCCCCCTGCATGCACTCAATGGTTATCTCTTCTGACTCCATGGTAAGAAATGGACATGCTGCAGAGATGCGGAAGTCCGGAAACCCGCACCACAGCTGAAAACATGCTGCGGTCGGGAGAAGCATAGTGGTCATGGAATTTCTAGAAATCCCATTCACTGTGCTGATACGGTACACCACAGCGTTTTGGACTTAGTGGTAATACGCTGCGTCCAAGACGCTGCAATTCCTAATCACATGCACACACTCTTAGGGGTTACAATCACCTTACAAATATACTAGCTAGGGGACGTAAATGGATCATTACATTGGAGACCAGAATATCTCACGGTTTGAACAGCAAGATGGATCTGGATGTGCAATATTAATTATTACCGCTAGTCCTGCACAATAATGCTGCATATACATATAATCGTATGATACATTTTATGGTTACTCCAAAGATATTTTGAGATCATACATACAGATATTTTTCTAGAGGTTGTCATGTGCGATGTTCATTTGATGACATTTCTGATAAAATGGAAAAGTATATGTGCATGCGAGCAATGACTGTTGGCATATCATTCTTCATAAATATGCACTATAACTATTATCATAGGCATACTCAAGATCAAAAGTAGGGGGGGGAACCATGGTCGTTCAACCCTCTATGTGCACAGACGACCCCCTCATACCTGAGAAGTGAACGGTTTTTTTTTTAAACTCATTTTTATTCAGTTTCATGGTATAACAATACATCAACATAGTATAGCATGACATGATAAAGGGAAAAAAAAAATAGTGTGAGGAAGTCGTATCGTACATCATACTATATAATAGGTTGAACATTCCCAGTAATCACTCCCCAACCCAAAATAGTCGTCTTGATATGTAGACCAACATATGCCTTTATACTCACAAAAAACTCTTAACTATTGTAACGTAGCTTTCCCAAGTTCCTACCCAGCTACTCCAACAGATACCACTCCGAATGTATAAATGACTCCATTATCTCTCGAATTTCTGAAGTGGAAAGAAACATCTCCATGAAGGATCTCCAATTCATGATAAACTTTTCTGTCAGCTTATCAACATTCCTCTCCATCTCTCTCTTCTCAATCCCGATACAATTTCTGCCTCCCCTGGTAGCTGTGGCGAGAGCCAATGCTGTAGAATCAATTGTTTCGCCAACAAAGTGATATAGTGAAATAATTCAGACAAGCTACCCCTTCCTACGTTATCATCAGTATAGTGGAATATCCAGCATAGAGGATCTTTTTCTACCCATGCTCCACAAACTTTCCAAACCATACGCTGTGCAGTTGTCCAAAAAATCTGCGAAGTCAGACAGGACCATAAGCCATGCTCCATATCTGTTTTGTCTCTGTCACATTTGGGGCATTTCAACAGTCTGTCTGGGCATTGCGGGCTAGGAGGTACATTGAAACCACATATAGTTTCATGCATTATTCTATAATGACTATCCCTCCATCTTTCATTAATGATATGTTGTCTGATTAGACCCCAGCCATGCAATATTTTTTGTGTCAGATCCCCATCTTGTATATGAGAATGCCACTTTCGAAACCTTCGAGTTGATTCCGATGGCCTAAGAGTGTCTCTGAGTGTCCCCATACACCGAGGATATTGTAATGTCTCCTATGTCTCTTTCTATTAGTCTATCCCAGACTGGGGTATCTATTTCTTTCTCAACCAGATTAGCCAGAACATAGTAGTTTAATTGACTATACTGTGCTAGGTGGAAAGTTGGTAGACTGTATTTGTGTATGACCTCCATTCCCGTCAGCCACCTTTTATCTTGCACGTGTAAAATATCTGCTAGTGTCCGTATACCTTTTCTCCTCCATACCTGGAATAGACTATTCTCCCTCCCCAAGGGAAAAGTTCGGAATGCCCAAGGGTTCAGGAGCTTAGATATCCTCCACGACATCTTAAGTTTTATCCTCACCGCTTTCCACGTAGCAATAATATCTTTTCAAATTATGGAATGCTTAATATGGGGCAGTATAAACTTCAGTGGCGAGTGAAGCAGCGCAGTCAGATCCCATGCCAGCAAGATGCGGTGTCCAGTGCATGGTCAGAGTAACAGTTCGTCTGCTTTATCCAGTCCAATACATTTCTCAAAATACAGGAGACGTTGTAGCCTCTCACATTGGGCAGTCCTACACCTCTGTCTTCTTTCGTACGCATTAATGTGTTTATGGCTATTCTAGCTTTTTTCCCTTTCCATAGGAATTTAGAAAAAGCCCCATTTATTTTGAGACGTAAATTTGATGAGATGGCATCTTCCCAAGAGAGAAAGCGGCAGTTTACTCCAACGGACTAATTCCTTTTCTGTTTTCATTATGATTTGTCTGAAGTTCATATCGTGAATCTGTTTTGGGGTCCTACCTAAGTAAATGCCTAAATATTTAATGCGGTCTTTTGCTATTGGTATTCCATAAAGACTTTCCCGTCCGACCCATCTCTTCCCCTCCCTCAAAAATAAAATATTACATTTATTTTTGTTCAGACGAAACCCAGAAAGCGACCCAAATAGGTCTATCATGGATAGCAGGTTCTGAAGGTCACCTCCCGGGTTCCCCATAAACAAAACAATGTCATCGGCGAACAGGGCAGATTTAATTTCCAGGTCACTCACCTTCAGTTCCTGGTATGCACTTCCATCCGACAAATACCTCGCTAGGGGCTCTATTGCTAGGTCGAATAATATGGGCGACAATGAACAGCCTTGTCTGGTACCCTTTTTCAAACCAAAAGTATCTGAAAGGAATCCCGATGTATAAACTCTGGCTTTGGGGTTGTAGTATAGTGGTTTTAGGAACTGCCTAAAAGGTCCCACTAGCTTGATTTTATCTAATACTAGATCCAGCCATGGCCACCGTATATTATCACATGCTTTTTCAGCGTGTAGTGTGACCATGGCTGGATCCCCCCCGCCTAGTCTCTGCTCCCTGGCCACATCTAGCAGCCGCATTACCTTTCGTATATTAGTAACGGCCGATCTACCCTTAATGAAATCTGTTTGGTTCGGGGAAATAAGTCTTGGCAGCACTTTGGCCAATCTATCTGCCATAATTTTGAAGAGCAATTTAAAATCCAGATTAATTAAAGAAATTGGTCTGTATCCGGCGGGATTCGTCGGGTCCCCACCCCCCTTAGGGAGGAGTTTTATATATGCTGTATTCATAGCATCGGATAATTTTTCCCTTTGCAAGATGATATTAAAAAGGGATGTAAGAGTGGGTGTTATCTGGTCATTCAAGGATTTATAAAAAGCTCAGTTGAACCCATCCGGCCCTGGTGCTTTAGTGGATCCCAAACCTTTTATCGCTGTATCGACCTTTACGTCAGATATTGGACTGTTTAACTCATTTAAAGGAACCTGACCCCTATAAAGTATCCCCCTGTCTCTTAAGACCTGTCCCTGCACCATTCTTATACATTTCTAGCCATCCCTTTGTGCTAAAAATGTGTATTTGTTAAGTTCATAAAAGTGACTTTATTACCTGCACCCACTGCGGCTTCTCAGATTTTGAGAAGCTGCAAAAGGCGTTGCCTTGTGCTTCTCGCCGCCGCCTGCATGCTAATTATTCACGTGCCGGATGGCCGTGCTAATCAGCAGAGAGCCGCCGCGTCACATTACATGGGCGGTATAGCCGGTATGACGCTAAACGCGTCATATCCGGCTATACTGACATCAGTGGACCTCGCGACGTGCATTGCGCATGCGCAAGGTGTGTTCACGGCATCTCATCATAGTTAAGCTGCCGTGAACACATATCATACCGGCTATACCACCCATGTAATGTGACGCGGCGGCTGTCTGCTGATTAGCATTAGCACGCCCATCAGGGCGTGAATAATTAGCATGCAGGCGGCGGGGAGAAGCACAAGGCAACGCCTTTTGCGGCTTCTCAAAATCTGAAAAGCCGCAGTGGGGTGCAGGTAATAAAGTCACTTTTATGATCAGAGATATGATCAGATATAACCATGGTTTCTATATGTGCATCTAGAACCCTCTGGAACATGTTATCTGATATTAGGATCATGTCCAGCCGGGACCGTGTTCTATGGGATGTGAGAAGTGAGTATATTCATTGAAGTCACCCCCTAGCACAATATTAGTCCCTTGGGCCGACAGTAAAGTGTTCTGTAGCGACATATAGAAGTCTTTCTGGCCTGTATTTGGGGCGTATATATTGTAACGATTGATAATGTCATTCTGCAAACGTATCGTGATGTGAACTACTCGTCCTTCCTGATCTGAGTCCATCGCTGACCCCAGTGGCGTAACTGGAGCCTGGCGGGCCCCGGTGCAACATGTAGACTGGGCTTCCCCCCAGGAGTGCAACATTCCCTCACGCCATTGGTGAGGAGAGGGGGGGGGTTGGGGGTTATGCTACCGGCTGGGATGAGGAGCAGGGGGAGAGTTTTGTGCTACTAGCGGGGGGGATGCTGCTACCTCCGTCTGACGAGCGAGGGGTTAATGCTACTGGCCACACAGTGCGGGGCAGGGAGCCGGCAGCAGATGATAGGAGAGGAGGGGCGGGATCAGCCGCAGGAAGCAGGAAGCTTTCCTCCCTTCACCTAGTCTCCTCTGACACACGATCGCGGTCGTGGGGGGCGGCTGGAGGCCCGGGCCCCATACAGGGAGGCGCGGGCTCCCCTACAGGTCCGGGCCCGGTCTCAGCCGTGACTGCTGCAACCGCGATCGTTAAGCTACTGGCTGTCACCTCATGCGCTAAATTTTTGTGTATTAGGATCATGACCCCAGCTTTTCTACCCAGCGAGCCAGAACCATATATTTCTCCTATCCAAAGTTTTTTCATCTTTAAAATGTCCTCTTTACTCAGATGTGTCTCCTTTAATAGGGCGATGTCAGTTTTTAGTCGTTTCAGGTGTCGGAGGACCATCATTCTTTTATTGGGTGAACGTAGACCTTTAACGTTGCACGTTATCAATTTAACCATTGTGTATAATTGAAGGTATCATTGTGGTTTGTCGTATATGTACAAAATCGGGTGGAAGCCTTGCAATGCCGCGGGAACCGTTAGGAAATGATAAGTGAACTTTTATTGTCTGCATCTTAAAAAGTCCAGGAGGTCTGCTCTCTAGTCTGGTGTATTTGGTCCTTGCCATCCCCTGCCTGCAAAACCCGCCCCGCTGTTTCAAAATTGCCGCCCCTCCTGTGGACGCCTGCTGATTGACAGACATACTCCTGGCTGCGCAGTGGAGCGGATGACAGTGCTCCATTGAAGATACACAGTGCCCAAAGTCTTGCCAGATTTGTGAAGTCTCGCGGGACTTCGGGCACTGTATCTTCAATGAAAGAGCACTGTGATCCACTTCACTGTGCAGGCGTGAGTATGCCTGTCAATCAGTGGCCGTCCACAGGAGGGGCAGCAATTTTGAAACAGCAGAGTGGGTTTTTCCGGCAACCATTCAATTACTAATATTTTTTTTTGCTTCTTGGGGGAGCAGCTGCCCCCCCGCCCCTCGCTGGGTATGCCCATGACTATTATATTGCTGCAGAACTGTATATGAGTACATATATTTATTCTCAATGTCTGTAATTCATTGTTTACTAAAATTTTGAAATTTAACAGCCAGGAATATTTTTGCCTGTCAATTTAATGTACAAAAATGATATTTCCATGTATGTTGGATTTTCTTTTATGGTCTCAATTATTCTGAACTTGTTATGCACACATTGTCACTAGCTTCTTTTTTCAATACTTTTCTATTGGGGTATAGTACACCCCATTTTAATTGAAGCAACACTCATGCTACCTAATGTAATTTTCCTCTATGACCAACATATCCTGGGATTGCCTAACTACTGTGTTTTCCAAAAAAAAGACACTATCTTATTTTCTTTTGATGTTCGGTAAAAGGGCTAGGGCTTAGTTTTGGGGTAGGGCTTATTTTGAGAAAGGGAAAATCATTCACACAAATTAGGGCCAGATATTCCTGGATCAGGGCCAAATATACCAGAATAAGGGCCAAATATACCAGGATTGTGGCCATATTACAGGATGGGGGCTATACACTGGGGGTATAACTATATATGATCCCCCATCCTCATGGTATATATACTACTATCCTGCTGGTATATATGAGCCCCCATCCTTCCATCCTCCTCATATACCGTAATCCACTCCTGATTCTCACTTTGCATGTCTTTGATCTGCACAAAATGTTTATTTTCTGTCTCTATGTTATGGGCCTGCCTCCCAGCTGTTTAATTAGCTAAGTTGTGTCCTGTCTCCTGTTCATTAACTCACCGTGCCCAATCTGCTTAACATACACTCCTCCTGCCCCTCCTCTCTGGTCAGCTGAAATCACTTTCTGGGCTCTCATAACTGTATTTAAATGATACCTGGAGGTCTCCTGGACCGTGGTCTCCTCCGTGTCACCTCAGCTGTCTCTTAAGTGTTCAGAAATATCCCAGAAATAACACAGAAGTAACCAGAAGGTACCAGCTATACCCATCTGCTAACTGTCTTTGCTACTTTACTTTCCCACTAACACTTTCACCATGCTTACCCTAACAGTAACTGCTTCACTAATCCTTACCCTTTTCCACTACCCCCAAACTCCATAGCACCCAACACAAATATTTATCTCCCCATCCCTCTTATCTCCCCACCTGACCTGCACCTCAATATCATACCTCTCCTGCAGAAACACAAAAAAAGCCGACCACTTTCATTCTCCCACCTGTTTGCTCACTCTTTGCTTCTCCTATCAGCCTGTGACATATCTTCCAACCCAGGACCTCCACAGCTACCATTCCCCACTATTTCTCCCTTCTATCACCCCACACCTACAAGAAACAGCCGCAATCATTTAAATATAAAACCCATTCCCCTGACCCTCTCTCCACCTCTCTCTCTGGAGCACTCTAGAATGCCCGTTCCATCTGTAATAAACTCCACCTCATTCATGACCTCTTGCAGACTCTCCTTCCTGGGCCTCACAGAAACATAGCTGACACCCTCCGACACAGCCTCCTCTGCTGCGCTGTGCTATGGCGAACTTCATTTCTCCCACACACCTCGCACTGGCAATAAACATGGTGGAGGAGTTAGTCTTCTCCTTTCTAGCAACTGCACCTTCCACCCAATTCTTCCTCCTCTCTCCCTTATCCTTTGAAATGCACTCTGTCCGTATCTACTCTCCATCAAACTTACAAGTGGCTGTCATATATCGACCACCAGGCTCTACCACTGCGTTTTTTGACCAATTTTCCATCTAGCTTTTTCACTTTCTCTCTGTTGACATTCCCACCAGCATAATGGGTGACTTCAACATCCCTATTAATACCATTGATACTAACCAGTCAACAGCCTCCAAACTCCTGTCACTTGTTTCACCCTTTGGCCTCTCTCAATAGTCCTCCACAGCCACACACACAGACGGACATACACTAGCTCTCATCTTTACCAGTCTCTGCCCCCTAACTAACTAACTCTACTTACTTTCTCATCCTTGTCCTCCTCACCTGCCACCCATGTCCACCAACTCGCACACCCTCGCAGAAACTCTCTGACACTATTCTACCACTATCCTCCATGTCCTCATTCCAGGACACAATAATGCCATAGCTTTCTACAACTCTTCACTCACAGAAGCGATTGATGCAGTTGCCCCTCTTGTTCACGGCAGAACACGATGAATACACAGACAACCCTGGCGCACACACCACTAAAATGCTGCGGCGAGAGTCTAGGGTTGTTGAGCAGTTCTGGAAGAAAACACAGCCACAAGAAGATTACACAGCATTCAAACAAGCACTTCTTACTTCAAGTCAACACTCACCACCACTAAACAGAACTTCTTCATTACCCTCATATTCTATTTATCCCACAACCCCAAGCAGTTATTCAACACATTTAACTCTCTCCTTCGCCCCCACTGCCCCTCTACTTCTCGTATATCTGCAGAAGACTTCGCAACACACTTCACAAACAAGATTGATCAGATCAGACAAGTCTTTGCTACCCAACCATCACAATCCCTATGTATATCAGACCCCTCCCCTCCCCCACTAACCTTCCTCCCCTCCATCACTGAAGGAGAACTTGCACACCTCCTCTCCAAATCGTAACTCACCACTTGTACATCGGACCCCATCTCACTTCCTCCCCAACCTCACCACCACGCTTATCCCAACCCTAACCCACCTCTTCAATCCATCACTAACCTCTGGGACCTTTACTTCCACTTTCAAACATGCAACAATTACATCTGTCTTGAAGAAGCCATCTCTCGACCCGACCTCCACATCCAACTACCGCCCCATATCGCTGCTCCTGTTCACATCCAAACTTCTGAAAAGCATGTCCACAGTGTACTCTCATCCCACCACTCATCCAACTCTCTCTTTGACACCCTTCAATCTGGCTTCTGCCTCCACCACTCCACTGAAACCTCCTTAACCAAAATTACTAACGACCTACTTACCGCCAAAGCCAATGGACACTTCTCCATCCTCCTCCTTCTTGACCTGTCCTCTGCATTTGACACAGTCGACCACTGCCTCCTATTACAGATCCTCTATTCCATTGGTATCACTGACCTTGCCCTCTCCTGGATTTCTTCCTATCTTTCCAACTGCACATTTAGTGTCTCCCACTCCAACACTACATCCTCACCCCATCCCCTCTCTGTTGGGGTCCCTCAAGGCTCTGTCCTGGGACCCCTTCTTTTTTGCCATCTATACCCTTGTCCTAGGACAATTCATAGAGTCCCATGGATTCCAGTATCACTTGTACGCTGATGACACTCAGATCTACCTCTCTTGCCCAGACATCACCTCTCTGCTGTCCAGAATCCCAGAGTATCCATAAGCCATATCCTCCTTCTTCTCCTCTCGCTTTCGTAAACTAAATGTAGCCAAAACTGAACTCATCATCTTTCACCCATTTCGTGCACCTCCCTTACCTGATCTATCAAAATAAATGATATCACACTTTGCCCTGTACCTGAAGTCTGCTGCCTTGGAGTGATCCTTGACTCTGCCTTATCCTTCAGACCACACATTCAAGCTCTCTCCACCTCCTGCCACCTCCAACTCAAAAATATATCCATAACTGTCCCTTCTTCAACCCTCAATCTACTAAACTACTAGTGTGTGCCCTCATCATCTCCCACCTCGACTAGTGCAACCTCCTCCTCTGTGGCCTCCCTGCTAACACTCTTACACCTCTCCAATTTGTCCTTAACTCTGCTGCCTGACTAACTCACCTCTCTCCTCACTGCTCCTCCACTTCTACCTTCTGCAAATCCATCCACTGGCTCCCAATTCCCCAGCATATCCAATTCAAACTACTAACACTGATTTACAAAGCTAGCCACAATCTGTCCCCCTCATATATCTCTGAACTAATCTCCTGATATCATCCAACTCATAATCTTTGATCCCCCCAAGACCTCCTCCTTTCCTCCACACTTGTACGTTCCTCATCTAACCACCTGCAAGACTTCGCCCGAGCATCCCCCAACTTTTTGGAATTCTGCACCTCAAAATGTCCGACTGTCCCCTACACTCGGACAAGTAGAACCTGAAAACCCATCTCTTCAGAACAGCTTATAGCCTACAGTGACCATGGTGCCACCTCACCACCACTGGTCCTGGTGCTCCACCACCACTGGACCTGGCGCTCCACCACCATTGGACCCGGCACTCCACCACCACCCGAGCAGACCCAACCTACTGTTCCCCTTCCCATTGCCCTGTAGAATGTAAGCCTGCAAGGGCAGGGTCCTCTCTCCCCTCTGTACCAGTCTGTCACTGTTAGTTTGTTCATTGTATTTTTAACTTGTTTGTATGTAACCCCTTCTCATGTACAGCACCATGGATTCAATGATGCTCTATAAGTAAATAATAATGCAAGTAAAGGAGAAATACCGGGCACCTGCCAGGTTCAGGAACTGGACCCGTGGAAACGGCATTGTCCCACGAAACGGCAGCCGTCTTCCGCGATCCCCACTCCCTCTCCCCGCTGGAATAAGTCTTGTATGTTACTAGACTAATAATAGGATCATCGAAAATCGGTGAGTACCGCCTGGCTTCTCTCCTTGGATAAATACATAATAGTAATAATAAATCTCCATGTGAGCTATGAAACTGCAAGAAGCCTAACCTGAAGCACCTCAGGATATTTGGAAGCAAAATGTTTGTGTATGTTCCCAAAGAAAAACGTTCCAAGTGGGAATCACATGCAAAGCAAGGAATCCTGGTGGGCTATAGCAAAACTTAAAAGGGATACAGAATCCTGCACTCGGAGACCAACACAGTAACAATCAGCAGAGACGTAGTGATTGATGAGAACTCTGTTTCGCTCAGATTCCATGAAGTTACACCAGTCATTCAAGCCAAGAAACAAGAACAAGAATCTCAATCACCAAACCCAGACACTGAAAAAGAAAACACTGAAGTCTGGATAAGCTCTGAAGCCAACAAGGAAGAAACAGAAGAACCAAGTCAACCTCTAGTCTGGAGATCAGAAAGACCAAACAAAGGTAGATCCCAAATCCCAGCTAGATGCCTTTCTTATATGGTCAGAAGACTTCCTGAACAAGAGCCACAGTCATGGCAAGAGATGCAAAAACTGCCTGTCCACGAGAAGCAGTAGTGGATAAATGCCACTAATGAAGAGATGGAGTCCCTTTACCAACTCCAGACATGGAAGCTTTCGGAGCTACCACAAGGAAAAAGAGCTATTGGATGTAAATGGGTCTTCAAAAACAAATATGACTCAGAAGGCAAAGTTCACCGGTTTAGGCAAGATTGGTCGCAAAAGGGTATTCGCAAAAGTATGCTGAAGATTATGATGCTACATTTTCTCCAGTTGCGAAGTAAACCACATTCAGAATTTTAATGTCTGTAGCTGTAGTTCAACAGTTGACAGTGAGACATTTTGACATCAAAACAGCCTTCCTACATGGTGATATTCAAGAAGAGTTGTACATAAGCCAACCCGAGGGATATATTAAAAAAGTGCACCTTGTTTGTAGAATGCAAAAATCTCTCTATGGACTTAAGCAGTCAGCAAGAGCATGGAACTCAAAAATGAACAAAGTTTTGATGGATGAAGGATTTAAAAGGTCTCAAGGTGTTCCATGTTTGTATACGAAAATTGTAGCAAAGGAGTGGATGTATGTTCTCCTATATGTAGACAATGTAATCATGTCTCATCGAGATGAAAAGAAAATTACAAAGCTAGGTGAAATTCTCAACCAGCACTAAGCACTGACACTAAAGGTGCTTTCACACTAGCGTTTTTTTCAAATCGCGGCAGATGCGGTGAAAAAACCGCATCTGTCGCGATTACCGCATACCGGTTGCACTTGCGGCACGGTTGCGGCGCGGTTGCGGCAAGCCCCATACAATGTATAGGCGGGCTTGCGGCAGGTGCGGCAAGTGCGGTTTTGGCACTTGCGGCAGGTGCGGCCGCGAAAAAACCGCAGCTGACCGCCTGACAATGGAAAAATGGGACCGAGGTGAGTATGTGTTGCTACAATCAACATTATAATGAGACTAATCTGGCCATGGGTCCCAATTGAGGCCTCGGCCCCAGGTAGTAGCCCAGATTGCCCTCATTATAATATGCCCCTGGTGAGGACATTCTCATGCTGGTTCAAAAGGAAAATCCTCAGCAATTTATCAACATAAACAAAGCCTTAATTCCCCTTGAAGACCAGAGCATGGCAATGTCTGTAAAAGCATTACACCTGCTTGTCTTGCGTATTTCAACAAGGAATGAAGAAGTCAACCAAATGTGCAGTGAGATTTTCAAAGAAACATACAACATTGATGACCTCACAGCATGAATCTCTCAAAATGAGCCACTGTTGGTACCAGACCAAAGATATGCCTACAAACAAATTTTAATTTTCACTACAACCAACAAAAGCTTGCACCAAAAACAGATCCTCACAAAATTCAGCAATTACGCTGTATGTAATTCCTAATTCCAACATTAACCCTTGCAGATGAATTCAATTCAATGCATGCCTCAAAGCATCGTACCTTTGGAGACAAGTAAGGCAAATGTTGCTGAACACAAACATCAGGGTCCACATGACAGCCAATATTTCTGTTGGACCGTTCACAAGCCAGCTGTTGTCTACTGGAGATAGCAAGGCACCAGTAAACCCAAACACTAGACAGATCATGTTAACAAGTGATTTATGCTATATCATGACATCCATTGAGGGGCTAAAAGCAAAGGTTCTTCTAAACATTCAACGCAACTTCAGTCTGACTGGCTGTGTTAAAGGGCTATTCTAGCTCTGAAAAATGATAGAATTAACATCAATCTTCAGATTCTAAGTCTTCTTACAGGTATGCGAGACCCACAAGTCGCTGCTCAAGCATTATTCTATCTACCCGAGTTCCTCAACTCCTTGGAGCCACAAGGACTTCCTCTGCATAACCTCATTCTAAAACCTGGAGCACCTATTCTGCTGTTGACATGGTTGACAAATTGAGACCCACTAAAGCTGTGTAGTGGAACTAAAATCTAAAAACTAAACTAAACTAAAAACAGCCATTGTGACAGGATGTCCCAAAGAAGAGGACATACAATGCAAAACAAAAAGGAAAAGAGGCGCAATTGTGTAGGATCCCCTTATTAAAAACTTATCGGGTTGTGCAAGTCCTGCACAACTCGGTTTACCAGCCTCCGCCGCCGCCGGTATGTGCGCTGCCTCTCTGCTCTCCTGGGCCTCGGAACAGGACCTATCCGGTCACATGACCACGAAACCAAATTTGCGTCACCGCTCTTTGTTGTGGGTTGCCAGGGAAACGCCAGGTCCTCAAGGCAGATCATTTGTGCTGTTCCTGAGCTGCTCCAGCCGCCAGTCCCTCACAAAGGGAGTTTTCATGCAAAAAATAGTAATGGAGGTCTGATTAGGAGCGCTCTAAGGATCAAGCAGACATATAAGATGTTTTAATAAATGGCAAACCATTTATTAAAACATCTTATATGTCTGCTTGATCCTTAGAGCGCTCCTAATCAGACCGCCATTACTATTTTTTGCATGAAAGAAGAGGACGTTGTCATTCCAACAATTCCACTCATTACATCTGATTTGCCATTAATTTTAAATGCCTCCAGTTTCCAGTTTGACTGGCATTTGCAATGTAGATTAAGAAGGCTAAGGGACAATCCTTCAAAGTAGCAGGAATTGATTTGCAATCTCCATGCTTTTCTCTTGGTCAACTTTACATGGCCTGTTCAAGAGTTGGAACTGCCAAAAATCTGTTTGTCTTTGCATCAGAAGGAAAAACCAAAAATGTTGTTTATCAAAAGGCTCTTGAATAAGGAGTTGAAGATCAGGTACTAGATGGCTAGAGGGGGCCATTATACAGTGAGGAGGGTTGTGTAGGGGCCATCATACTTTGTGGAGAGGTGGGGACCATTATACTGTATGTTGGTCCATTATACTGCATGGAGGGCTGGGCGGGGATCACAGTTGGGGGATCATACTGTTCTGTGGTCACCATACTTTGCTGGGGAAGTTGACGGGGGTAAAGTAGGGTTATCAGACTGTGCATGTGGAAAGTACTTTGTAGCATTTCACTGTATGGGGTATTATACTCTATTGGGGGTGCAATTTTGTTGGTAGCATACATTATGGGTGAAATAAAAGGGGAATCTTGGAACTTCAAAAACAAGTTGTGAGAAATGCTCTTCGATGACCTCGTGGAGTATTACTATTTTTCTTTTTTTTGGGGGGGACATTAGAACTTCTTCTATGGGGCCCTATGATTTCTATGAATGCCCCTGTTCTTGAAGAGAAGATAATATGACATATGAGAATGGCTATGGGACATGGGGATTCTGCAAGTAAAAATATTGCCCTACATATACGTTCTGTCAAGACAGAAGCGCCTTGACATATATAGCTATAAATTGTCAAAGAGTTTCCATCTCGCAGGACCAATTTGCAGTCAGGCTTCAGTTTCCAAAGTGCTACATCATTTAGCCTATTAAATAGCCCCCATAGAGGAGTGGCTTTTTTGACTTGCAAGCTTCTTATACTCTCCTGTCAGTAGTTACAAATGATATGAGGCTTTGCACTGCATGAACATTGTTATAGGCAGTAATCCCAGATTACTCATGAAAGCTCAGTGCAGTGTATTATTATGCATGTGCAGTACCCAGCTAAAATTATATATTTCTTTGCACCATAGGATATAAGAAGGAATACTGTAACCTTGTAAAGTTGGATATTTGTTCTTTCTGCTGTTCCCTAGAGAGCACAAATCAGTATCCACAATATAACTAAACCAGCAGTTCTCATATGTTACATCCTCATTATCTGGTAATTTGTCAGTACGGCATCATAGCTGCCCAATCCCATTGCTGTTCTACCTTCAGACTGAAGGAGCGAGACAGTTCACAACTATTTGATGACAACAAATAATATATGGACGTACATAGGAGCGAGCGGCATGGGGAACAGAATCTCCTGTGTATCCTCATTACATCTCAAAGTAAAGCCAAGAACATTGATTTAATAGCCTTGGACATCACAATGGCTCTGCAGCCAGAAAAGGACAGTGAATTCCCTACACAGCTTTAGGTCCCAGGTAAGTTATTGGTCCTGAAAAATACATGGCTAGTTTTGGACAGCAGAAAAAAGTTAAATAATCATTGTGAATTTACCTAATTTTATCTGTAAAGGTTATTAGTCCCTGCAGGTGTCAAACTATTAATGTAGCTGAAGGCAAGGGAATAATGGACATGGCTTTTACAGCAGTTTATACCAGTAATGTACCAGTGGCATGGGGTGGGGGCTCTGCTACTGACACTGTTGTTGATTTCCTCTAAATTCAAGGCACTGGTTTTTAGAATTCGGGGGAATAAGGGTAAAACCTGCATCCGCCGGATTTCCTCGCAATTGTTAAACCTGATGCAACTGGGTGCACCCGCACCAGTATTATCAGTGATGCGTCTAAGGGATCAGTGATAATAACGGGGCATGAGCACCCCAGTGCATCAGGTTGTGTTTGTTTTTAGCTCGATCCGGTTGTAAATGACATGCCCCCTAGAGAGCGGGTCATTTAAAACTGGGTTCTGGGCATGCTCAGTTAAATACCCAGATTTGGCATCCGGGTCCAGGGGGATCTGGATTCCGCCAGGTCGGGTTCCATAAAGCACCATTACAATTTAACCTGCATTGCCCCGGATCAGGGTGTTCTCAGTTTTGAAACGGACACCAACAACGTTTCTAAATGTGTTTTTGCTTCAGTTAAAAAACTGTGGACACTCAGATTAGGGGGAACCGTAAACAACAAAATCCATTCGCAAATTCCTACAGAAAGTCAATGGGGCAGAAAACAGATGCGGGTGCATCCAGTTTCAGCTTGATCGACCCGGATTTCAAAAAATTGGTAGTGTGAAACCATCTTTACCCAGCATGGCTACCACAGAATTCTGTAATGTCATGACTCCCATCTGGTTCACACTTAGTGGGACCATCATTTGTTTGCAACAGGAAAATGACTGAAGACGCTTAAGATAATGTCAATGATTTATAAAGCTGTCATCAAAGTACAACAGGGGTACATTGAAGAATCCTAAGATTTAATAAATTTTATGAATTTCTTCACAAAAATTTAATTATTCCTTGCTTTCATGTTTCCCTTCATGGCTTTGCAGCTTTCAGTCTGAATCTACATTGTACACACTCCAAAAAAGGTAAACCAGTGCATGAACAAGCATGTACAAATGTTTGACCAGTACTATATACCTAAGGCTGGAAACACACTGTCCGTGTGATATATGAGTCACTCGAACGAGTGTCGGATCATTAACCCTGAACAACCTCTCCCTGTCAGCAACTCCACACTCCCGTCCTAATAGGGAGAGGTCGTTCAGAGTTAATGATCCCACACTCATCCGAGTGACTCGTATATCACACGGACAGTGTGTTTCCAACCTAAGGCTGGGGTTACACTGGCTTATAGCATCCGGTGTGAGAGAATCTACCTGATTATGCCAATGACACTTGGCTCAAACTCTGCTGTGAGTGTGAGCTGAGTGTCATACTGTGATCTAATTGTCCCTCATGGTTCAATAGGAAGTAATCCAATTCTATGGTGGCCGCGATCCCTTGGTAATGTTTTTAAGAACTTCTTGTCCACAAATATAATTTAGTTGTCAAACATACGAAAACATAAAAAACGGATAAAACATGTTTCGGCGGGGACATACCTGGGAAAGGTGGTTGTCCCGCCAAAACGTGTTGTATCCATTTTTTATGTTTTCGTAAGTTTGAGAACTAAATTTTATTTGTGGACAAGAAGTTCTTAAAATCATTACCATGGGGAGCGCGGCCACCATAGTATTGCATTTCTTCCTATTAAACCCTTTTGCTTGTGCGAATCCATGCCAGGACGCAGCACAGGATCAATCTGAAGCAAGCAGCACACCGGATAAATCTCCGAAGCGTGAGGAGGCTTTGAAAAAAACCATATGCCTGAAGTCTTATGGCAAGAGGTGAGTGCATAAAAGGCCAGGGTCACACATACAATCCGTTTTTGCCTTAAATCCGTTTTTGGGATCATTTTAGGCTTTCTTTTTTATAAGTCCGAAAACGCATATGCGTCAACGCATGGTGCACTGAAGTGTCACTGCGTTTTTGCAGCGTTTTTGGGTGCTGTAAAAAAACGCATGCGTTTTCTTAACATGGGCCCTATGGGAAACGCATGTGTTAATGCATGGTACATATAAGCATCATGCGTTAACGCATGAGTTAACGCTTATGCGTTTTTAAGAAAAAATTACTAAGCCCAAAAATTTCCAAAAAACGTCCAGGACCTCAGGGGACACTAGTAGCACCCTAAATAAAACGGATACGTTTTTCTAGGGGCTTAAAAAAGTGCATGGGCATGTGTGACCCTGGCCAAACTTCATTGAGAGGGCACCAGAGAGTTACACTGGTAATGCGCTGAGATTGGCGCAGCATGTTTGTATTTCATATATGCCCGTCAGGGAATTACCTTACTTTTAATCATCCCTCTTGTGAGAATCGGAGCACAGGTCCACAAACTAATTTTTCTATCTTCTCCATTATCTGTCCTGGTGTATATCAGACTGCACTTAGATGACATCAGTGCAGTCTGATTTTTCACAAGCGCCCATAGACATGCAGGCACCGGCTCCCCTGATTGTGGGTCCCCCACCCATCATTGTGCAATTGATATCAATGATGAAAGAGGGACCATGGACACGCCGTCTCTCATCGTTCTCCCGTTGTGTCTGCGTTCTGACGTCTCAGCACAGCGGGGCATGATGACATCACTACTGCGCGCCACTGTACTGAGATGTGCAGAGCACAGAATGACCGCTCGTACAGAGACAGGAGCTGCAGGGAACTAAGGAGAGGTGAGTATTTGTTTAATCTCCGAGCACGCCAACGCACAATGCGTGTTGGGACCTTGGAACAGCTGATCCACATAGGGAGCACAATGGGTAAGTATGCTTTTCAGGTTCAGATCATATGGTAGGGTTAACATCATGTTTCTGAAATTGTAATCATGCTGTATTTAGTTACCTGGATCTGACCTTTCTAACATGGTTATTATGTCACAGCAGTAACTTGTTCTGTTAGCCTTGATACTGATTACTTGATTAATGTTGTATTTTGCATTTATTTCATATCTTCCTGCGGTTATCCTGTCCACATATTTTTGTTGTAGGATCAATTGATTCCCTTTTTGTGTGCTTCACCTGAACCTTCATATGTATTTGCTTCTATTTTTAATTGTTAAATAATCAATAAAAATGTTTGGTTTTCTTTATTATGGGTTATGAACTCTTCTTTTTGCATTCACATAATGGTTGGACTTTTTCTCTTCTCATATATATTGAAGAACTATATCATAATTGACTAATGGCGATTGAAATTATATATACGGTACCTGTTTGTTACTTGCTATGAATATGATTTTTATTTTTTGTTCCTGCCCCTCTCCACTTCTTAGATATGACCCATCCTTACATATAAGGACTTGGTCCTCAACTATTTTCTATGGAAGTCTTCTTGAAGACCACATCCAGTTGGCTTTAAAAATTAGGTTTACACACCAAAATGAAGGGTCATATATCAGGAATGGGGAGGAACAGGAGCAAAAAATAAACAACAACAGATTCAGTAGATATGTGCTATTTATACCATTTAACTCAATAATAGGACATTATGTAAAAAGCTTTGAATTGACCTCTATAGCATCAAATTTCTTGTGTCAGGATTGCAGCTTTTCCAGATTACCTTCGGTGTCTTCTTGCCCTTATCCAAGATGGCATCTGCTGCCTTGTCATGATCATGTTTTCCCTACCTGTCCTGCTTATGTAATCTCCGATCTGCCACTCAGGCCTCTCTTGAGTATTTTGTGTTTACTCTGGCTGCTTCAGTGTAACACCTGTGATTTGCTCCAATTCCAGTCATTCCAGATCTGCTCTTCAAGCCATATCCTCTAGTCATCTGCTCTGCTGTGCCTCACCTGCAGTCTGGTTGCCTGCCAGCAACAAGCTGTGCTCTGCAAAGGAATGTTACAGCCATCCAGTTTACCTATGTTCTGCTCTGCTGCACGTAAGCTCTGCTGCTGCTATTTTGGGTTTTGCCTGATGTATTATATTGCAGTGCAGTTTCAGGACTGTTCTGGACTTTTGTATTAACCACACTGAACTTTGCTAAAGTTTGGGACTGTGCTTAAGGCTCTTTCTGGTACCGGCCACGCTGTGTGAACTGTTACTTTACAAGGACTGTGTCCGTGCCGGCCACGCTGTGTGTTAACGTTGTCCTCTTCATCGTTTTGCCCTACTCCTCTGTTTTTTGCACTCTCATCTGAACTTGTTTTGCTCACATGTGTAATACAGACGTTAACCTAAAACCATGTCTCTGTCTTGTCTAGCTACCAGATTCCTAAAGGTATCCACATAAGTGTTACATCTTGAAGTTGTTAAAAGTTTTAGGAAAGCTGCACAAAATTAGCAAATGTTATGGCTTAACTAAATTCGGTAGCTATTACCTGTTGAATTCCCCCAGTTCCGCAGCCGCAGTTGTCCACTCCAGTCCTATAGTGATGATGGCCCATATATGCTTTTAAATGTCTGAACGCTAATGAGTCTATAAAGAATAAGCCTCTAACTTAATGGTATATTTCCATGAACATTTTTTGATCATGTGCTTCCTCACATGAAAATAAAAAATGGAGCAGTTTCTCACCTCATGTTTTATATTTAGTGATTTTCTGATAGTATTCATTTAATGTCTGATAACTAAGTATCGTATTCTAAACTATTGTGGAATCCAATAATGGGAGTAGCCAAGTAATTGAAAAGACTTACCATACAAGCAACCAATGTTCCTGAGATTGATGGTGGTTCTAAAGGTCAAGCTAAAGACCCAAATGGTAGAGAGGGGTAATTCTATTAGGAGTTGGCTTTGGTTCCATAGTTCCAGTATACTTCAGCAAAGTATAACATTTTTATAAAATTGCCTATTTCCTACTTTATGGGAACAGTTTCGGGAGGACTGTTTTTCTGTTCCAACACAACTATGCCCCAGTGCGCATAGCCAGGGCTTAAAGACATGGTAGGGTGAATTTGGTATGGAAGAAGTTGACCAGACGCACAGAGTAATGACCTCATCCCCATACAACACCTTTGGGATAAACTAGAAAGGAGGTCCTGAGCCTTATCCTCTTGTCCAACATAGGTTCTTGATGATAAGGCAAAAATTCCCTCAGAAACCTCTAAAATCTTGTAGATATCCATCTCAGAAAAGGGGAATCTGTTAGAGCTGTGTAGGGTGATGGGGATGGGAGGAGGATCAGCTCCATATTAATTTCTATGGATTTAATATGGTATGTCATAAAAGCTCCTTTAGTGAGGGGCGTAACTACAATAGTGGCAGGAGTTGTAATTGCATTTTGTCCCTGGAGCCCAGAGGGCCCTAGATGTCACTTTGGCCCTTAGAAAAAGACTAGTGCTATTAAAGATTTGTAATAATTTGAGGCCCCATTAGAGATTTTGTATCAGTTTCAAGTTATGCCACTGCCTTTAGATGTAATGTACACTGTGTGCAGAATTAATAGGCAAATTAGTATTTTGATCACACGATACTTTTTATACATGTTGTCCTACTGCAAGCTGTATAGGCTTGAGACCCAACTAGCAATTAAGTAAATCAGGTGATGTGCATCTCTGTAATGAGGAGGGGTGTGGTGTAATGACATCAACACCCTACATAAGGTGTGCTTAATTATTAGGCAAATGCCTTTCCTTAGGTAAAATGGGTCAGAAGAGAGATTTAACGGGCTCTGAAAAGTCCAAAATTGTGAGATGTCTTGCAGAGGGATGCAGCAGTCTTGAAATTGCCAAACATTTGAAGCGTGATCACCGAACAATCAAGCATTTCATGGCAAATAGCCAAAAGGGTTGCAAGAAGCATGTTGGGCAAAAAAGGCGCAAAATAACTGCCCATGAATTGAGGAAAATCAAGTGTGAAGCTGCCAAGATGCCATTTGCCACCAGTTTTGCTATATTTCACAGCTGCAGTGTTACTGGAGTATCAAAAAGCACAAGATGTGCTTAACTCAGGGACATGGCCAAGGTAAGGAAGGCTGAAAAACGACCACCTTTGAACAAGAAACATAAGGTAAAACATCAAGACTGGACCAAGAAATATCTTAAGACTGATTTTTCAATGGTTTTATGGACTGATGAAATGAGAGTGACTCTTGATGGGCCAGATGGATGGGCCAGAGGCTGGATCAGTAAAGGGCAGAGGGCTCCACTCCGACTCAGATGCCAGCAAGGTGGAGGTGGGGTACTGGTATGTGCTGGTATCATCAAAGATGAACTTGGGGGACCTTTTCGGGTTGAGGATGGAGTGAAGCTCAACTCCTGGACCTACTGCCAGTTTCTGGAAGACAACTTCTTCAAGCAGTGGTACAGGAAGAAGTCGGTATCGTTCAAGAAAAACATGATTTTCATGCAGGGCAGCACTCCATCACATGCATCCAACTACTCCACAGCGTGGCTGGCCAGTAAAGGTGTAAAAGAAGAAAAAATAATGACATGGCCCCCTTGTTCACCTGATCTGAACCCATAGAAAACCTGTGGTCCCTCCTAAAATGTGAGATCTACAAGGAGGGAAAACAGTACACCTCTCGGAACAATGTCTGGGAGGCTGTGGTGGCTGCTGCACGCATTGTTGATCATAAACAGATCAAGCAACTGATAGATTTTCATGCAGGACAATGCTCCATCACATGCATCCAACTACTCCACAGCATGGCTGACCAGTAAAGGTCTAATAAAAGAAAAAATAATGACATGGCCCCCTTGTTCACCTGATCTGAACCCCATAGGGAACCTGTGGTCCCTCCTAAAATGTGAGATGTACAAGGAGGGAAAACAGTACACCTCTCGGAACAGTGTCTGGGAGGC
Organism: Allobates femoralis; assembly: GCA_033576535.1. Lineage (NCBI taxonomy): Eukaryota > Metazoa > Chordata > Amphibia > Anura > Aromobatidae > Allobates > Allobates femoralis. The sequence goes on from JARQOC010000005.1 coordinate 506,447,007, forward strand.
TGTGGTGGCTGCTGCACGCAATGTTGATCGTAAACAGATCAAGCAACTGACAGAATCTATGGATGGAAGGCTGTTGAGTGTCATCATAAAGAAAGGTAGTAGTAAAACAAATAGCACGATCTCCTGCTGGGCGCTCAGAACAAGGCAAGGAATCCTGGTATGGTGAAAAGTCCTTTATTAAGAAGCCTCCGTCAACACGACATGTTTCGACGGTGTAGTGCCGTCTTTCTCAAGTGGAAACATGTCGTGGTGACGGAGGCTTCTTAATAAAGGACTTTTCACCATACCAGGATTCCTTGCCTTGTTCTGAGCGCCCAGCAGGAGATCGTGCTATTTGTTTTACTGGATTTGTTCTCTTCTTAGGGCACGGCAGGAGCTGCTCGTTCTAAGACACAAGGACCTGGATCGCCGTGGCAATGGCCTAACTCTGGAGCCATAGGACCTGTCTTATGTCAGCGCACCAGGTCACATGGGACGTGAGGAGGCAGAGCCTGTGTAATACTAGGAAGTGTGCGGGGACACCTGTGGCTGACCGGCCTGGAGGTCGCAGGGTGTGAGACCGCTACCCTATACCAACTGCTAATAACTCGGCTTAAGGGGGAGGCCCCCATAATCGTTTACATCTACACCAGTGTTGTGCATGGTTTGCACAACACTAGAAGGTTAGTACACATAGAGCCATAAGCTAACAGAGATCAAGGCGATATTGCACTATTGCGCCCCCTTCTCTCCTTTTGTCTTTATCATAAAGAAAGGTGGCTATATTGGTCACTAATTTTTTTTGTGTTTTGTTTTTGCATGTCAGAAATTTTTTTTTTTCTAAATTTTGTGCAGTTATATTGGTTTACCTGGTGAAAATAAACAAGTGAGATGGGAATATAAATGTTTTTTATTAAGTTGCCTAATAATTCAGCACAGTAATAGTTACCTGCACAAACAGATATCCTCCTAAAGCGGCCGTCACACGCACAGATATCTTGCAAGATATCGCTTGAACGCGCCAGATGAAACATCGCTTGAACGATGTCTCTGCGTGTGACGGCAAGATACGACGAGCGATACATGATCAAATCGCAAGATCGAGATCTGAGCCCCGGACCTCAGATCTTGCGATTAACGATTTGACGATCTGCCTCATCGTGGTGTATAACACCACAATGAGCGATCTCCCAGCGGCAGAGCCTATGCTGGGAGATGGTAACTATGGTACACGTTGGGTTACTAAGCGATGCGCGGCGCCTAGTAACCCGATGTGTACCATAGTAACCAGCGAGATCGCGGATCCACATCGCTGGTGAGTCTGTCTGTGTGACATCTCACCAGCGATGTGAGCGATATTGTAAGCGATCGCGCGTGCACGTGATCGCTTACAATATCGTTCAAGATATCTGTGCGTGTGACGGCCGCCTAAGATAGCCAAATCTAAAACAACCACACTCCAACTTCCAAAAATATTAAGCTTTGATATTTATGAGTCTTTTGGGTTGATTAAGAACATAGTTGTTGATCAATAATAAAAATAATCCTCTACAATACAACTTGCCTAATGATTCTGCATACAGTGTTTAAGTGTCCCAAGGTTTTTGTCTATTTAGAATAGATAGATAAATAAATACCGTAAATAGATAGATAGTCTCCAGCTGCTTGCTTCCGGGCAGCTTATAAAAGGGCACCTGTCAGGTCATTTATGCCCCCCCAGCCATCACTATCTGTAAATGCAGCTTCATAGTACTATTCTTACCATCCCTGTCTGAGCTAATAGTGTAATGTTAAAGGTAAAAAAAAGCATTTATACACTTACATTTTCTTATGTAAATGAAGCAGCGTGTAGACACCTTGGAGGACATAGTCACTCTGGCAGGTTAATAGTTGACATTTCTGTCGAATGTCAGAAGATGCTGCGAGACCTGTGCGATGTCACGATCATGTAACTATAAAAGGCAGTGCTAAATCTTCATAACCCTTAATGATTTTTCTTGCTTAGTTCTGCCCACTATGGTCACATGATCACACAGGTCCTTTATACAGAGATGTTTTCAATAACTTAACCATTAACCTGCCAGAGTGACTATGTCCTCCAAGGTGTAGTCATTGCCTCATTCACATAAGAAAATGTAAGTGTATAAATGCTTTTTTTTCACGTTTAACGTTACACCTTTAGCTCAGACAGGGATGATTAGAATAGTAGTACTATGAAGCTGCAGGGACAGACAGTGATAGCTGGAGAGGCATAAACGACCTGACAGGTTCCCTTTAGGCTTCATGAGTATTCACTGCACTGAACTGCAACAGCCAATCACAGACACTCATTCTCTGTGACAGCATCTGTGATTGGCTGTTGCACTCAGACTGCACCCCTACAATCTGTACCAGTGTCAGTGCATGGTTGCCATATACATTAGATAGGTAGAGATGCAGATAGATAGAATATATATATAGATTGAGATAGATCTTATGCTGCCTATTCAACAGTGTTGCCAAATGTCACATAATTTAGTTTAATATTAAAGAAAATAAATCTAATAATTATTGTCCAAATTTATCAGAAATTACTTTGTGTTTATTATGCATAATTTAAAATTTTTACATTCTACAGGTCGCCAATAATACATACAGAATCTGACTTAGAAATATCTGGCACCAGGAGATGAAATCTCAGTAAAAGTGAGGCTCATAGACAGGAGGGGGGAACTGCAGATTTTCCCTCAGCTGCCTCTAACGCCCTAATTACATGATTTCTCAATTAAATATGTAAGAGAAAAAGCTTGTGCAATTACATTGCAGAAGGGAATGTTGTATAAAAGGACAATTAGCGTAATTTAAATTAATTTTAAAAAGAAATGTATGCGATAGGAAGCCGGATCACTTTACAGAGGGCTTGTTAAGAGACACACAGGACATTCTCTTTAAACAAAGCAATGTTTCTTGTTGCAAAAATGACAACTACCATAATCTAATTACATATACAGGCCAGTCTTATGAAGAACTGTCATATACATAGCCTATAAGTTAGGCTTAATTACCTATAATAAAGTCCAATTACTACTGTCTTTCTTTCTATGTCCATATAAAATAGTCGGTATTCATAACGCCATTAATGCCTTTAACTTTAGGTTAAAAACTTGGAAACCTATTCTTTGTGTTAAGTGAATAAAATTAGACTTACCACTAAAATCAAAAAGAAAGAAAAAAACCACATGTACTGTAAGAGGGTATTCAAAATGGTTATAAGGATAAATTGAAAATCTGGCCCTTTTTTTAATTTCGACATAGAGTCAGTCATTACTACCTCTTGGAATGGGGCAGGAAACCCCAACCTGTAGCTCGCGAGCCACAACGTGGCTCACCAGGATCATGTTGTTTGGCTCTTGCCTGTCTTCCAGCTTGTTGCATCAGCACCAGGTCTAGCAAACAGCTATAAAGAGCAGATCTCCAGATGGTGACTTTTCTTAGCAGCCCTTCACAAAAGAGTAGATCTGGATGTATGATTCGCCCCGGACGGGGACCGTGGGGGACTTAGAATCGGGCCCTCTCATTGTCATCTGGGCTGCGGGATGTCACGGTTGCGATCAGTTAAAAAGGGAAATTTAAAAATGGATAAAAATTAAAAAATAAGCAAAAGTAAAAGTGGCCGGGATAGCCGCTGCTGCAGTCTGGACCTCTGGGGATGATGTGAGTAGCAGCGAGGATGGTTTTAGCTCTCCACGGGAAGAGCAGGTCTCCAGGGCAACCGTGAAGTCTATGAAGATGATTTGGGGAATGGATGGCCAGCGGGGCTGTACTGGCTGCTGGCAGTGATCAGGGATACTCTCAGGCAGGCTCCTGCTGCCATCTCCGCGAATCAGTCTACCTCTCCTCAGGCACAGAAATGACAGTCTCACACAGTGGTTTACTTGCTTTTTCAACAGATGTTCAATTTGCAGTGTAGTGGCGGCTCCGGTAGTTTCATAGCAGCCGAGATGGCTTGTCCATATCACCCCCTTTCCTGTTCCTTTCATGGGCCTCTCTGTCTGTCTCTTCCGCATGCGAGCTACGATCCAGCGGCCAGGAGCTTTTGGTGGGCGACCTTCCTTGTCCCCTAGCCCTAGTACGGTGGTTGGGTCGCGGAACATAAAGACCCCGCACCCTGCCAAGTTTTGTGGTGGGAGTGTAGAGCATCCTGGCCACCTCAGAGCCGGCACCCTGGTTTCTTTCCCAGTCCTTTAGCTTTCCTGCCAATTCGAGTACACAGATGGATTGCTTACTATCCGTGTCCCTAGGACTCCTTCTGTGTTTCTCTATGGTCTAAAGCCTTGGACCCAGACAAGCCTCATGGTGGTACAGGCCGCCGGGTCTGTGTCTTTTCAGTCTCATGTAGTGATGGTCCTCTCTCCTCTCCTTCTGACTTGACTCTTGGCTAATGTGTCCTTTACCAATGGTGACAAGCACATGGGAACATAAACAGGGACGACCATCAATGGTCTGACCGTGAAACCTCCTGATCGCTGCTCTGAGGTTTACCTTTAGATTGCAGTATGCTCTTTGCTACTACTGACCCAGCTCCTATGGTATTCCTGTAAATCAAATATGTTGGAATAAAAGCTGTCCCATTGGTAATCATGGCTTCTACATTCCTTGGCAGCCTTGATACTGATAGTCCAACTCTTTCTGCTCAGGGTAACAGCTATAGTAGTTATTCCCTACTTAACCAAAACTAAAGTATTTCCTCTCTGATAGAAATTCATCCTACCGCTGCAAGTAGCTTCCCAATTCTGTAATACAATGCAGTCTGTTATGGTACCTTTACACGCCGCGACGGCAGGCTGGATACATCCCGCTACAGGCTACAAATGTAGCTTGTAGCGCCAATGTAGCCCGTCGTAGCGGCGTCTGAAGACGTGACGCTACAGCCGGCAACAGATACATCTGTTTCCTAGCTCTGCTCGAAAACTGATGGCTACATCGCCGATGGTAGCGAGCTGTATCGGCGTGTAAAGAGGCAACGGAAGGGAACTCTGGACAGCCTGCGATGTAGCTAAGGCGTGACCCTGGCTCCGGGTTACCGCGCCCCATGTGCGATCATTGGTGGAAGCTGCTGCATGACGATTGGTAGTCGCTGCATAGGGAGGCATATTTAAGGAGCTGACGAGTCACACTACACAATCGCTCGAGCGTGCTGTATTACTCAGCCTCCTGCGATGCCTGGCCAATCAGGATGTTATTGCTTCGTCCTATCAGCGTACGGACGGCTCGTAAAACACAATTGTGGCACGCCTATGTGCTGGCCCTGCTGCACCAGGTCCGCCCATAGTAGCTGGTTATAGCGGTGTGTAAATGAGCTACAGCTGGCTACTTGAGACACCCGGCGATGTAGCTAGCTATAGATGTAGCGTGGCGTAGCGCACCTTGTGGCGGCGTGTAAAGAGGGTGCGTTGACTGTTTGTAACCGTTTGAGCGTGCTCGTGCACGTAAAGTAGCGGGATGTATCCAGCCTGCCGTCGCGGCGTGTAAAGGTACCATTATGGATTAGGCATTCATCTACGCAACATAACATAGTTCTTTGCTAAAGGGGTTGACACATCTCAAATTTTAATGGCTTTTAAGGAAGAATTGTAAAAGGACCAGCACCAGTCATTCGGATGTCCACATTATTATTATTACTAGCTGTACTACCCGGCTACGCCCGGGTTAATAAATAACTGCTGTTAGCTATAACAAAATAGAATTTGAATATGTCATATTAATGACCTGTAGGAAAACAGAAGCTGAGCTGTGATTGGTTGCTATAGGCAGCCTAATAAATCTCCAGCCAACAGTAAACCCTCCCCCTGGCCGGGCAGTATATATTACCTCACACATATACATAAAAGACAGCTCATGTGACTGACATCTGCCTTAATTCCCTACAGTTAGGGCCAGAAATATTTGGACAGTGACACAATTTTCGCGAGTTGGGCTCTGCATGCCACCACATTGGATTTGAAATGAAACCTCTACAACAGAATTCAAGTGCAGATTGTTTAATTTGAAGGGTTGAACAAAAATATCTGATAGAAAATGTAGGAATTGTACACATTTCTTTACAAACACTCCACATTTTAGGAGGTCAAAAGTAATTGGACAAATAAACATAACCCAAACAAAATATTTTTATTTTCAATAGTTTGTTACAAATCGTTTGGAGGCAATCACTGCCTTAAGTCTGGAACCCATGGACATAACCAAACGCTGGGTTTCCTCCTTCTTAATGCTTTGCCAGGCCTTTACAGCCGCAGCATTCAGGTCTTGGTTGTTTGTGGGTCTTTCCGTCTTAAGTCTGGATTTGAGCAAGTGAAATGCATGCTCAATTGGGTTAAGATCTGGTGATTGACTTGGCCATTGCAGAATGTTCCACTTTTTTGCACTCATGAACTCCTGGGTAGCTTTGGCTGTATGCTTGGGGTCATTGTCCATCTGTACTATGAAGCGCCGTCTAATCAACTTTGCAGCATTTGGCTAAATCTGGGCTGAAAGTATATCCCTGTACACTTCAGAATTCATCCGGCTACTCTTGTCTGCTGTTATATCATCAATAAACACAAGTGACCCAGTGCCATTGAAAGCCATGCATGCCCATGCCATCATGTTGCCTCCACCATGTTTTACAGAGGATGTGGTGTGCCTTGGATCATGTGCCGTTCCCTTTCTTCTCCAAACCTTTTTCTTCCCATCATTCTGGTACAGGTTGATCTTTGTCTCATCTGTCCATTGAATACTTTTCCAGAACTGAGCTGGCTTCTTGAGGTGTTTTTCAGCAAATTTAACTCTGGCCTGTCTATTTTTGGAATTGATGAATGGTTTGCATCTAGATGTGAACCCTTTGTATTTACTGTCATGGAGTCTTCTCTTTACTGTTGACTTAGAGACAGATACACCTACTTCATTGAGAGTGTTCTGGACTTCAGTTGATGTTGTGAACGGGTTCTTCTTCACCAAATAAAGTATGCGGCGATCATCCACCACTGTTGTCATCCGTGGACGCCCAGGCCTTTTAGAGTTCCCAAGCTCACCAGTCAATTCCTTTTTTCTCAGAATGTACCCAACTGTTGATTTTGCTACTCCAAGCATGTCTGCTATCTCTCTGATGGATTTTTTATTGTTTTCAGCCTCAGGATGTTCTGCTTCACCTCAATTGAGAGTTCCTTTGACCGCATGTTGTCTGGTCACAGCAACAGCTTCCAAATGCAAAACCACACACCTGGAATCCACCCCTGACCTTTTAACTACTTCATTGATTACAGGTTAACGAGGGAGACGCCTTCAGAGTTAATTGCAGCCCTTAGAGTCCGTTGTCCAATTACTTTTGGTCCCTTGAAAAAGAGGCGGCTATGCATTACAGAGCTATGATTCTCCGATTTGGATGTGGAAACTCTCATATTGCAGCTGGGAGTGTGCACTTTCAGCCCATATTATATATATAATTGTATTTCTGAACATGTTTTTGTAAACAGCTAAAATAACAAAACTTGTGTCACTGTCCAATTATTTCTGGCCCTAACTGTATATGACACATGTGTTGCACATTGGCTGTTTTTAATCAGATGTTTATTTTTGGAAATTAAAGATGCCAGACATATGAGGTGAGTTGTGTGAGGCGATTTGTGCACATCTATGTCTGTCTGTG
>JARQOC010000005.1:506454748-506508301 GCA_033576535.1 Allobates femoralis
AAAATAACATGTAGCTACATAATAGGCAATGTATGAAATGAAATTATATATGCTCACCTATACAAACAAAGAGGAAAGCTGAGATGTACACAGAGTTTAAGAGAAAGATTCAACATTTTACAGTCATAACTAAAATAAGAAAGGAAATATGATTTATATAACTCACATGAGTGATTTTTTTTTTACAATAGAAGCTATCAATACAACCAGACATTGAACCTAAAGGGCCCGTTACATGGTACGATATCGTTAACAACATCGTTGGTACGTCACGGGTTTTGGGGCGGAGCAATGACATTGAAACGACGTCGTTGCGTGTAACAAGTAGATACGATCAACGATAAGTCGGCTGATCGTTCATTGGAGGTTTGTGATCAGGACCTTAAACCATTCTATGATTGTCCGTCCTACCTGCAGCATCGATGTGTGTGACACCTTGATAACGATACAGTTAACGACCTTGCCTATTGAACAGAACTGAAGGACGCAGGCGAGCTAACGACCGCAAGTATCATTCGCTTGTCGTTGAATAGTTGCTGCGTCGTTAAAGATATCTGTATGTGTGACATCTCACTAGCGATCATTGAATAACGTTCAAGCGATGTAGGTCAAGTCGGATCGTTGGTCGGATCGTTCGAACATTGAAGCGTGTAATGCAGGCTTTAGAGATTGACCTCCAAGAGAGATTGACACTCCTGTTAATATGTAATCAGGGTCAAGATGGTCCACCAGAGAGTTGTCAAGACTATATAACAATAACGAGGCATTAAGAATAAAGGAAAAGGCAACACCAATTGAGATTATTTTAGAATACCCCCAGTCATCTGATTGGGCTTAGAAAATGACAGGAAGCGTTCAGTGCCTTATGCAGTTGGGACTTCCTGACTGGAGTTGAGTAGAACTTAAAAGTGACCTGTGAATGAGACAGGTATGCTTCAAAATACAAGACTAAATCACATATAACCTATTAGGTTTTACTGATGATATTCCCAATGAGTGCAATGATAGCTACAGTTTCTATATAAATTAAAGCCAATGTATCAGGCTTTGGAATTATATGTATTTTCCCACTGCGAGTTCCAACGATGTGTTCCTCATGGGCACCGGCAGGACAAGCGGGTATGGTACTGACAGAACCTGGCCATGTGACTCAGCCTAAGAGTCACATGGCCAGGTCCTTAACGCGCGATACCAGGAAGTAACTCATCGCTTGAAACCGTGGACTTTGGGGAAGGTAGTAAGGTATCTGTGTGTATGTCTGTGTGTCTGTGTGTCTATCCGTGTCCACCCTACCCCTTATGGATAGTGCTGCGTTTTTGCTTTGAAAAAGCAAAAGTACAGCACTACGAAAAGGAGAAAAAAAGCCACACAAATGGATGATGCATTTGTGATGCTTTTTTTGTAAAAAAAAGAGGATCCATTGTAGGTGCAGTTTAAAAAAAATGTAGCAACAAAAACGACCAGTGTGCACATGGCTTTAGCGTCTTTAAATTCTCACACTGGCCACTGGGGCTTTTTTAGACTCATGGTTCCTCACCTTTCAGTAAGAGTTTTCAGCAGGTTCCTTATCAGCAGAGCAAAGATTACACTGGCAGATAAAATCCATATAAACCCGATAACTCTGGATCTACTAAGATGCCACAGCTGACTCTGCTCTCCCTCCTCCTCACTATGACCTATGCTCATTAAAAGGCTCAATACAAAAGATAGGACCTGAGTCTGATCATTGTTGCTATGTACATGTATTATGTCCTGAAACATAAGAAAGTTAGAGCCTAAAAAAGCCCCATTGGCTAATGTGAAAAAAGCATATTTAGTCATTATGTTTTTTAGCAAAGATCATGATGTGAAAAGAAAATACCATTAAAAAAATAAATGTGATATAAATAATAGGCCTTTTTCTGATGATTGCTTCTCTTTCAGGGGGATATGGACAAATGATGTATATATGTATAGTTAGAGATTAATATGTTTGGTTGACCTAGGAATTGAGTTTGAGTAATGAGTAGACTAATATTTATTTTCCCAGCATAGCAAAAGACTAGAAATCAAGAAAAAGTAATACATTCAGAATAATTTGCATTTGACACCCTAATATTTGACTGATCTGGCCTTGAATCAGACGAATACCCCAAACTCTATTCTTAGACGACTTCCTGGGATCTTGCTGTACAGTCATGTCTTGGTTCTCCTATAACAATGCAGTTGTATCTTGCCATACACCAATTGGTTTTCTATCCCTTTAAGGTCTTCATACCAGTATGATCGGAGTTGGCATACTAATATACTGAGGATGAGCTCCAGAAAAATAACCAGCATTTAAATATTGCTTGCAAATCAAAATCAGTGTCTCTAATTCTTATTTCAATAAACAAAAATGAGCTCATAAATATGGATATACCGAACAGGCAAAAGTTTAATTATTTCTCCTGTGAGGGGTAAATTATGTCTGTGAAGAAAAAAAAATTACCAGCACTGAAAAGTCTATTTGAAATACACTGAGTAAGGATTAAACTATGTCCGACAGAGGCAACATTGTTCTGCAGACTTCAGAGATGGATTAGAGGGAGATATCAAAGCAATTTAGTGATAAACCTCATTATTTTATCTTCAGTCTATGTGGTTTCCTTTAGTGATTAATTAGGAGTCATTCTAAACAATACATTGACAGCGCAGAGCCGAGTGACAATATAATAAATATTGAGAGTATATTCCACTTTTACTATAGTCTTGTAGGCGCCATCCCATGAATGGAAATCTAATTATCACATCAGTGGGATTCAGTAAAGAAAAACTCAAGTTTAAGATCTGAAAATCTTCAGCAATTATACAAATTAGGCTAATATATGGTGAAGACCTCAGCTGTAAGACCCAAATATACAGTATATAGCTGTCAAATGAATGACCTTATAGCCAACAGTCATCTCCTTCAACTCCTCCATACACAGAAATGCTTAGCTCGGTTAAGCGCTCCTGTGCTTTCTATAAAAAAGCCACTGCAAGACTCCTATGGTGATGGCTTATCTCCCAGAGACCAAAAGGATTGGCGATTGGAAATCCACCAGGCTGGATACTTAACTTTCCTGACATCACATATTGATGGTGAGTCAGAAGATCCCCATATCCATGGGTTCAGTCCATGTCCCTCTTCTCTTCTCTCTGTACACGGCCCCAATAGGCTAAACCATCAGCAAATTTGGCCTCCTGTACCATCTTTATGCTGATGAAATACAACTATACACTTCATCCCCTGATCTTAACCCCACTGTAATAAAAAACACCAGTGACTATATGTCTACAGTTTCCGGCATCATGTTCACTCGCTATCTAAAACTTAACCTTTCCAAAACTGAACTTCTTCTGCTTCCGCCCTCTACTAACATCATTTAATCTGACCTCCTTCTCAGTGTGTGGCACGACAATAACGCCTAGGCAGCAGGCTCGATGTCTGGGTGTTATGTTTGACACAGATCTTTCATTTACCTCCTATACATAATCACTCACCCACTTTTGTTGCTTTACCTGAAGAACATCTCTAGAATCTGCCCCTTTTTCCCTAAGGAAAAAACAAAATCCCTCACTGTAGCCCAGATCCACTCACACCTTGATTATTGTAATTCTCTATTAATTGGCCTTCCCTTCATTAGATATTCTCCTCTCCAGTCCATCCGTGAAGCATGGTCACCTATCTGGCTAATCATTGCTCGGATGTTTCTGCTCTGTGCCAGTCATTGCACTGGCTGACCATACATTATATAAGCCAATTTAAACAGCTTTTTCTTACCCACAAAGCTCTTCACAGCACTTCATCTCCCTATCTGTTCTCCCTCATCTCAGTCTCTCACCTTACCCGTTCTCTACGCTCTGCAAGCGACTTTCAAGTAACATCGGCACTAATCTGTACCTCAAACTCTGTCTTCAAGACTTCTTGTGAGCTGCACCAATTCTCTGGAATGCTTTACCAAAAAAAAATTAGGACTAACCACAACTTACACAGTTTTGAAAACACATCTTTTTAGGGTGTCCTATAATGCTCCCTAATTGAAGTCATGTACAGTTGTGGCCAAAAGTATTGACACCCCTGCAATTCTGCCAGATAATACTCAGTTTCTTCCTGAAAATGATTGCAATCACAAATTCTTTGGTATTATTATCTTCATTTCATTTGTCTTAAATGAAAAAACACAAAAGAGAATGAAGCAAAAAGCAAAACATTGATCATTTCACACAAAACTCCATAAATGGGCCAGACAAAAGTATTGGCACCCTCATCCTAATACTTTTTTTTTTTTAAATCAGATATTTTTTTATTAAACCAATTAAAGATTAACCACTCCATCATAATACTTTGTTACAGTATTTTACATATTTCAAATCCCCAATAAACAACCCCCCCTTCTTCTCCCATAGACGGACTAGACAGTGTACATTGCTGTGAAAAAATCATACGAGTAACAACTGTATGGATACCGTTTCCTCTTCCTCCTTTTACAGAGATCCAGCATCCTAGAAAAGAAGCAGTCACCATATTCACCACGATAAACATTTATAACCCTTCACTCCGATTTCAGCCACGGGTTCCATAACTTCTCGAACATTGTGAAAGCATTCCTCCTTTTGTATACAGCTTCTTCCGTCCTTATTATATAATTAACCTGCTGTAAGTATTCCACTCTAGAAGGGGGTGTGGCCCTGATCCACCCCCTCGCTATCACCTTTCTTGCCATGAAAAGTAATCTCGCCACCGCTATCTTCTGCACATTCGTCACACCAATTTCTTCTACATAACCCAACACACACACAATCGGTTTTCTTGGAACCACACACTCATATCTTCCTTCAATTAAATTTATCGCCACCATCGAAAAAGCTTGCAATCTCGGACACTCCCACATCATATGTAACACACCCGCACCCTCAAGCATACAGCGCGGACACTCCGATGTACTCCTCACCCCAATCTTAAACAAAAATTCTGGAGATCTATACACTCTGTGCACCAAATAAAGCTGTGACAACCTACCCGGCTCACTCAGAGACAACTTTGGACCATACTCCAATATATATCCCACACCTCATCTTCAATTTCCCCTATTTCTTCCCATCTGTCCCGAGCCCGTATAGGATGCCGCAGTAAAAAGATATGCAAAAGATCACCGTATACCGTTGAGAAAACCTCTCTAGTACCACCTTCCATACAAATATAATCCAGTACTATATCTTTGCATACTGTAAGATCACTCATTCTCATTTGCCTCTTATAAGCATGCAAAATTCTAAGATACAGAAATCTATCTGTCTCCGGAAACTGAAATTCCTCTCTCAAAGATTCAAACATCTTTAATCTTTTATTCTCTACCAGTTGCCATAAACATTCCATACCCAAACGTGCCTAGAGTTTTTGCTCTCCCAATTTATAAAATTCCTCTAAATTTTTGTTCAACCAGACAGGGGTGTATTGTGTCATTCCATGGACACCTCTCAGTTTTTTAATCCGAGCCCATACCTTCTGCACCAGACCCAGGGTGGGAAACCTCCCTCCCAAGTAACCCAGCTCCCCCACCTCCAAACTTTGCACCAGAGGGGATCTTTTTGTCATATCCTCCAGGATCCTTTTTAATGAACTCCCATGACTCTTTGAAACCCACCCTCTAAGATGCTGACTCTGGGATGCCAAAAAATAAATCCATGGGTTGGGCAAGGCAATTCCTCGCTCTGACTTTGGCCTCTGCAGGATCTCAAGTTTAATTCTTGGCTGACCTCTTCCCCAAACTAGATCTCTAAACAATGAGTTCAGTCTGTGAAACAAACCCCACGGGAGCCACATCGGAGAGTTATGAAGCACATAGAGGATCTTTGGCATAAGAATCATTTTAGCCAAATTGGCCCTACCCACCACCGAGTGACGCAATTTAGACCAAGCTTGAGCCTTATCTTTCAGTTTAATCAAAAGCGGATTCACATTCAAACGAACAAAATCTGTAATCGGCAGGGCAATCTGAACTCCCAAATATTTAAATTGGGTTACTACTTTAAGCTTAGTACACCCAAAGTCTCCCAGCTCTTCCATTCTATCCCTCTCAATCATAAATAAATTGGATTTATCCCAATTAATCAGTAACCCCGATATATCCCAAATTTCTCGACCAATGCCACTGCCCCCCGCAAGTGAGTCCACAGGATCCTGCTAAAACAGGAGTACGTCATCCGCATAAAGTGCAATCTTTTCTTCCACCCGACCAAATTTAAAACCAACTACTTCAGTGGATCTCCTAACATGTGCAGCTAGTGGCTCAATCGCGAAGGCAAACAATAATGTAGAAAGAGGGCATCCCTGTCGAGATCCCCTAGTCAGAGCAAATTTATCTGATCTCACTCCATTTACCCTTATGCAGGCAAGTGGGAAGGAATAAAGCAGTCTCACCCAGCCAGTAAATGCCTGTCCAAAGCCCATTCTCTCCCTCAGCCTAATACTTGGTTGCACAACCTTTAGCCAAAATAACTGCGATCAACCGCTTCCGGTAACCATCAATGAGGATGGGATTCAGGTCTGGACCCATTGCTGGTTTTATATATGTTTTAATTCAATAAATATCTGTTATTCTACCCAAATAACTGGGGTAATGTTGGAGTTGGTGTGTAATGTTTTATGGTACTTTAAGAAGAATTGATACCCAAAACTTAATGTGAATCTTTAATTGCTAAATTACAAGTTTTAATCGATGTTTAGTAATACTATTTCCTTACAGATATGGCAGCCTTTTTTCTCTTATTGTTGCTGGACACATTTTTGCAAAAGACACAACAGCAAGTTCAGACAACTTGGTTGTTTTATTGACTGTTACCTCCTAAGGTTTCAGTTATCAATATAAACCCCCTATCCAATTCTCTGGCAGATTCAATCTTGACTCCTGCTTTCCCATCCCCTCTTTGCTAACATGTTTCATCCCTATTGGTTTCTTGAGTTTTGTAATGTTGTCAGCAAGAATTGGGGAACTCAAGCAAGAGACATATGAACCCACCTGCATGGGAAAAATGAAGCATCAGAAAGGTGACAGTATAAAAATGTGTATTTTGTATCCCTATATGTAAAAGTTGATAAAAATTAAAGACTATGGACATTTTTTTACATGAGACTGTTTTTATTTACATTTGCTAAGAAGCTATTGTCAGTTAAAGAGGACATGTCACCCCCCCCCCTGCTTCATGGCAGTCTAAATGCAGTACTGAATGCAGCATGTCTGTTGCATTAAGGGAAAGGGTCCCCATGTGTGTGTGCTGTGTACCCCGAGATATAGGCTTAGAAAAACAGTTTGAAGCCATGGAGGTAGTCCCTGCGGCTGGAGTGAGCTTGATTGACTGTGGCCATTCCATCCCCCACTGCCTCGGTGTGCCACCTCCTACTGTGCTGTTTATGCTTTGTCAAGGCAGGAATCTGGAGCTGACATAAGGACAAATGATGTGCATGCTGTGAGTGACAGCGAGGAAGAGGGCAGAAGCAGCACAGAGAGGTAGTGGGGGATGGAATGGGCACCCTCAATCAAGCTCCCTCCAGCCACTGAGATTGCCTCCATGGCTTCTAACTGTAAGTTTTACAAAGGCTATATCTCAAGGTACACAGCACACAGACACTGGGGGACCCCTTCCCTGAATGCAGCAGACATGCTGCATTAAATGCTGTATTTACATTGCCATGCAGCAGGGGGGGGTGACAGGTCCTCTTTAATAAAATCACACTTAAGTTTCAGTTTATAATCTTTATTCCTACTTTATTTTTAAGTCCTCTAACATTCACTTTGCAGTCTGATATAAATGTCAGATTTTTTGTTTATGGGAGTTTCTCTCTCAGTAATACAGGCTGGATGTAAAGTCTTTGTGTATTGGGGTTGCTGCTGCCTTCAATGATAAAAAAAACCAAAGCTTCTATCCTCCAATTATTTCCTCTTTATGTGCTCTCCATAGTTTCTATAGCTTGAATCTATGTGAAGCCTCCTCATCGTTTCTGTTGCTACCTCTACAATTGAGAGAAGTGAGGGAGAGCAGAGAGAGCCATCAGAAATGAGAAAGAGCTCTGATTATTTCATTTGTATTAATTTTGAAGATCTCTCTGCTAGATAAAAGATGTACAGACATTCTGGAGTACCAAAATGCTAGACAATATTCAATTAAGGCTTTTTACAAAGTTGCTAAATTTTGAACTTCAAATTCTGTGTAAAAGGTATTCATAGACTTTAAGTTATACTTTTGCCACCACCTCCCTCAACTCCTCCATCGGTTTTCACAATTTCAATGGAAGATGCATCTTGCAGATGCAGATACCATAGAATAGAATGGTGCAGGAGGAAGTCATCAGCTCTCTGCTGCACCAATCTGCCTGTGCATCTGAGTGATGCAGCACAGCAGGCACAATGGCATCATTACATCGTGCCTTGTGTGTGGATAGAGACTCAGTTGGCACAGTGAACTGACTAAAGCAGACATTGAGAGAATGGGGGAAGGTGAATTTTGTTTTTCATTATCTTTGTCAGTACCTGAGGACATGATGCTTTATTTGGGGCATCATAGTATGTGTGATGGTGAGGCTGTAGGGCTATCAAACTATGTATGGATCAGCATACTGTTTTGGGGATGGTGGGGGTCTTCATACTGTCTAGAGACTCTCAAACTGCATGTCAGGGCTGTGGAGGACATCATATTGTATGTGGGGCAGTGGAGGCCCTCATACTTTATGGGGAGCTATGGGTGGCATCATATTGTGTGTAGGTGCCTTTATGATATGTAGAAGGTTGTATGGGTCTTCATACTGCATGTAAGGACTTTAGGGGACATCATATTATTTTTAGAGGCCCTGATACTTTGTGGGGGGCTGTGAGTTACATTTGTGGCGCCCCGCAACGAGTGCGTCACAGGAGAGTATTGCAGCCATAAATGCAGCCGCAATATTCTCCGACCCAGCAGTCATATGGTTAACTTAGAGATCCAAAACCCTGCATGCCCTCACACTGACTGTGGGCTATGTTGGGGACATCATATTGTGTGTGAGGGCCCTCATACTCTGTGGGAAGACCATAAAACTGTGTATAAGGGCTGTGGGGCCTATATGCTGCATATAGCAGAGTTGTGGGGCAATCATACTTTATGAGGGCATCATACTTTGCTGGAGGCAATGTGGTGTTCTCATAATATGCGTCAGTGGTGATTGTAGGGGGAATTCACTATGGGGGTATCATGTATCATGGGGGGCCTTTTTACGGCATTATACTCTATAAGGGGCATAAAAAGACTATTGTAGTAAGTGAAAACACTAAGTGACTTAAGTATTGGCATAAATACGGTATACCTGCCATAATAAATGTTCCTCTCCCTATTTGAACAGTTGGGAGGTATGACCCCATGTATTATGCGGAAGGTTTATTTTTTTATTTTGGTAGGGGTCAGCAATTAGGAGTTTTGCTATGGGGCACCTTGATTTCTATGTATGCCATTGAACATGTCCCTTCATTCTAGCCAATAGTGAGTGAAAGTACTAACTCATAGTCCTCCATGTATATCTTCAGCAGAGATGTTTCAGTTATCCGACCAGAAGATAGAAGTGGCGAACTTTAATAACATAATTTGTCTCGTAAATATATTCAGTGAAATGCAGTTTTTTGTTTTGAGTCAAAACTAGGGGTGGATCAAAATAGAATGTGAAATATCAAGGAAGGACTAGGGTTTAGACACACAGAAATTATCATATTCTATCTGTTGCATCCACTTCTGGCTTTGGCCCAAAAACTGTTTCTAGGCCAAGGCTCAGTAGAAATCAGGGTTATTTATCTTCATAGTCCTGCCCCATAAATAAAACTAAGGCAAGCGACACACAGTACGAGATGCATGCAAGACACTCTCACGAGTCTCGCATGCCTTACAACCGCCGCTTTCTGGATAGGAGCGTGTCAGCTACATAGAAACACATGCAGCTGACATGCTCTTGTCAAGAGAGATGGCAGGGGTGTTGGGTGAGGCATGGGAGACTCGTGTGAGTAGCTTGCATACATCTCGCACCGTGCGTCTCCGGCCTAACAGCTTTGCTGGACCCTGCTTTTTTTTTTTTTTCGGCACCAACAATTAGAATGGTGGCAGGAATAATTGCATTTCTGTTGTGTTTTTCACCCATGTGCCAATTTATTTTGAAGGATGACATGCGCTTCAAAGACGTTGACAAAATAGGTACGAGCATAAGAATAAATGAAGTGTGTGCATGACATTTCAGAAGTCTCACTGATTTTGTTGTTACTGTCTATTTTATGCACCAAATAAGCTGCGTAAATTTGCAGCCAAAACACCATGTGGGAAAGTACCCTTAGATGTCGAAGACCAGCTGTCTGATCCCATTGACTATAATAATCCACTCAGTTTCCATCATTATGTTCAACATTTTATTGGATAAAAGAGGACGGCCTATCACGCCATCTCATTCTATTTTTTTGGTTGAATTTGTGATGAAACCTCCAAAGCAGATGTGAGCAGAGCCTTAGATGTTTTCTCAAAGTCCAGTAAAATATGGTCACATTAGTTCCCCGCTCTCGTTTCTAAATCTTTAATATCTAAAGTTACTTTTTTTTTTTTTTTTTAAAGCGAATGGGGCCATAGCTTCATGTTGAGTTCAGTACTCTCACTAGTAAGTGACAGTAACTTCGAAGGAAGGAGTCAGGTAGGAATTTTTTTGCTAGGCATACAGTACATGACTGTGGGCAAGGAAATTCTCTCTTGCCTTTGGGCACTGAAACATTGACATTAATTTGTCGCCTGTCACTGCCGGGACTGAGCCTAAAATATTCTATAGATAACATAAAACATATAGCCCGTTATACAATGAGCTACTTTCCACTGGAATGAAATGATAGAATCAAGTTTATTATCGTCTCCGTGTTCCTGCCTTGTCGGTAGCGTATGGGGGGGGGATGTGATTAATTAGATTACAATGAGATGATAGCAGAAACTGCTCAGGTAAAGCTTCATAAATATCTGCTGCTTCATCATCTCTGTAGAATAGAAAGTGCAATCTGAGGAATAAATTAATTTTGCTAGCATATAATTCACTATATTAATTAGACATTTGTTGCCTAAGATTTACTCGTAAGGAAAATATGCTAATCAGAAGTCGTAGAATCGTTGCTATAAATATCTGATACAACCTATAGAGTCTCAAATATTTTAATATTACTTCCATATTTTATTTTTGGCTAGACAGATATCTGTAACTCTATATAATGCACTCTGCATGAAGAGGGCTGTGACGTTTGCATTCGGCATGGCCATTGGGTACCCTCATGTCAATGTCATAGACGTCAGTTCTTAAGAAGAAATTTATGTAAATGAGCAGTGAGCCTAAAGTACAAAGCTAACAAAAGTAAATCTTAAAAAAAAGGGTTTAATCCAATCCTGGTGTATAGGTATTACTAATCACAGGGCAGCACATGCCACAATGAGCTATTTATGAGCAGGAAACTGCTTCAATTAGTTCCAAAAGATTTATTATGGTTTAGTGATTTTAGAGGAGTTATGGAAAATGAAAGGGGAAACTGTAACACTTCTTCCTTGGTTTATTTTTTTGTAAATCTCAAGTAGTTATTTATTTATCGGCCTTCAGGTCGATCTCAAGATATGGCGACTTAATGGATGAACGCTCTGTAGCAAGATCTATCCAGTGCAGGATATCCGCCGTTATCTTGACAGTATCAAGCAATTTGGCTGCTGGTCTTCCTCTTCGCCTTGTACCTTCTATTCTTCTGACCATGATGTCCTTCTCTAGTGATTTCTGATGATGTGTCCAAAGTGGGCAAGTCGTAGCTTGGTGATCTGTGCTTCAATCTCAAGTAAGTTAAACAAATCTGATGATTCTGATGATCTATTGTTTATAATATACACGACAACTGAAAAATTTGGAACTCTCCATGAAAATGTATACTTATCTTATTTAAAAAATTAATAAACCTTTATCTTTTGAGGCTCCTCTCATGTGTTGGACTTGTTTATGGCCATTTATTTGGTACTAAGGAATCAAGTTGCAAGAAACCATTCATGGCGAATTTTGCTTTGCAATCCCTAAACACCCTAAAATGGTATATATGGGTTTCAGCTCACGTTACGCCTTATTCACTCTCCATGGAGCACAGGAAACTGGTCTTGCCATGACCCAAAAATCCCAAAAAATGAATCTAGCTCCAAATATGAAGAGTTTTTTTTTAATCAAAGTGCAAACAGAGATAAGTATTCATGGTCAGCAATGCCCAAGACACTACTCAAATTTGTCTTTCTGTTTTGGATTCAGTCTGTATTGGGTAAGTGACCCCCAGGTCATTCAGTCTGAACATAGAAAGTAAAATGTGTTATTGTTAGACAAGGGACTCAAAGGAGACTTTACATGTTGTGTTGATTTCGTGTATTGAGGTTGTGTGTTGTGTAGAAAATGTGGATATGACATTGCACTGTTGGATTGTAATATTAAGTGGATTGTATTGATGGTGATGACTGTTGGCAACAGCCTACTATACTACAAAGAAAACCCATATAGATCTGACCCCTAGTCATGGGACTTGAATATAATGCATCTTATAATTTAGTCAGGTAAAAGACAGAGAGAAGACCGTAGAGAATGGGTAGAGTCCTAGCTGGTTTACCTCTTGTCGTGTTGTATGTCCCTGTTGAAAAAGACAGAAGATGAGTAATTTTTCCACTAGTCAGGAACAGACTGACCAAGGTAGAGCTGCTGTCAAAGAAAAGAAAAAGAAGAAAGAAATTTGTCCAGAAAATGCATAGATTTTGTTAAGTGTCTGGGTGCCATTTGGGTGGAAGACTTAATGAGAATTTTTGGAAAAGTGGGGCTGTTTGACAGATGCTGGCTTGTTTGATCAAGCTGAGATGTGGTGGAAGACGTCTAAATGTAACTAGAGGTGAGTTAAAGAACAAAAACCATGGTGAAACGTTTTATATGTAAAAGAATGGGCATAAACATCCCAGGGCATAATGACCACTTACAACACTTTTATCTTAAGGATCTCAGGGACTGACCTATTTCAGATAAAACTAAGACCCTGCAACCTGAAACTATCAAAGATCCATTTCTGCTGCCCCTAACCAATGAGGATAAACTATCCGTTGAAACTGGATACTTAGAGTTCAACTATAGGTTAGAATGGGTGAAATATTCTGCACTCACCCTGAATAAGAGTAATTGTATAGTCTGCACTCTAACTAGGTGTCACGGTGTAGTGAGAATGCTGATGAGTGAAGGGCAGTTATGGGCAGGGTGACCAGGGAAGACTAGTCTGACCCTAGTCTAGGAACCCTGAATGGCCCTGATCCTGAAGGTATCTCTAAAGAGAAGGTTTGTGCCTCCAGCCTCTCCCTAAAACTCCTCCACCAGCCCTGCTCTATTTCCCCCTCACCTCCTTCCACAGAACTGGGATACAGCAACTTCAACAGAAAGGACATCAGCCACACAAACACACAGGCTTCCAGGCATAGAGTGAAACTCTATCAGCAGTATCAACTGGTGGAAGGAAAGGCTACTTAAAGGCTAGGGGGAGGGAAGTTCAGGTGAGTCACACATTAACCCCTCAACCAGCAGTTGAACCTCATAGTGAATGCATTTCTGGAGCACAACACTGGAGGCCAGGATCTTCACAACTATCAACCATGCAACTCTTAAAGACAAACATACACACCAGCATCAAGCAATGTTAGCACCAGCCAAGCGTGTGACACTAGTACCCATCTACAGTTGAAACCAGAAGTTTACATACAATATATAAAAAGACATATATTCATGTTATTCTCACTATCTAACATGAAATCAGAATAAACTTTTCCCGTTTTAGGTCAGTTAGGATTACCATAATTATGTATATTTGCCAAATGTCAGAATAATGAGAGAGAGAATGTTTTAAGGCATATTTATTTATTTTCTGCAACATCAAAAGTTTACATAGAGTTCATTTGTATTTGATACCAGTACCCTTAAACTGTATGACTTTGGTCAAATGTTTTGGATATCTTACCACAAGTTCCTCACAATAGTTGGTGGGAATATGGGCCCATTACTCACTGAACTGGTTTAACTGAGCCATGCTTGTAGGTCGCCTTGCTCACACCGGCCTTTCAGCTTCGTCCATACATTTTTGATAGGATTGAAATCAGGCATTTGTGATGGCCACTCCAAAACATTTGTTATCCTTAAGCCACTTTATAACCAGTTTAACAGTATGCATAGGGTCATTGTCCATTCGGAAGACCCATTTCTGCCCAAGCTTTAACTTTCTGACTGATGCCTTGAGATGTTACTTCAGTATTGCCACATAATTTTCTTTCATCATGAAGCCATCTCTTTTGTGAAGTGCACCAGTCCCTTCTACAGCAAAACATCCCCACAACATGATGCTGACACCCCTGGTTTGTACAGTTAGGATGTAGTTTTTAGACTTCCAGGCTTCTCCCTTTTTCCTATAAATATAACGATGGTCATTATGATCAAACAGTTCAATTTTAGTTTTGTGAGAGCACAGGACATGTCTCCAAAAATGTAAGCCTTTGTTCTTGTGTGCATTTGCAAAAATTAATCTGCCTTTTTTATGTTTCTTTTGGACTAATGGATTGGTCTTTCAGCCCATGTTGAGACAGTACTTTGTTTCACTGTAGATAATGACACAATCTTACCAGCTTCTCCCATCATCTTCACAAGGTCTTTTGCTTTTGTTCTGTGTTGATATGTACATGTTGGACCAAAGCATGTTCATCTCTGGGACACAGAACCCGTCTCACTCCTGAGCGGTATGATGGCTGGACATTCCCATCTTGTTTGTAGCTGTGTATAATTGTTTGTACAGATAAACGAGGCACCTTCAGGTAACAGGAAATTGCAAACAAGAATGACCGGACTTACTGATAGCTTAGCGGATTGATTTAGACTTTCTCATGATGCTACACAAAGAAGCATTGCGTTTCAGGTGTGCATTAAAATACATCCACAAGTGTATCTCTAATTAACTCAGATGTTGCTAATAAACCTACCAGAAGCTTCCAAACCTTGCAGATCGAACAACTGTACTGCGAGATTCCTCTGTGCCTTACAATTATTGGGTCTCCAAGCTGGACACGTGGCATGGATTGGCTCTCTACGCCTTGGAAGTCCTGGCCTGCCCTGCCGCTAGCGTTTTGTCAGAGCGTGTTTTCAGTGCCGCAGTTGGAATCATTACTGATAAACGCACCCGCCTGTCAACTGAAAATGCTGACAGGCTGACTCTGATCAAGATGAACAAGGGTTGGATTGGGCCAGACTTCACCACACCACCAACAAATGACAACTGAATTTAAATTTTGTTATGGGAATTTGCCATGTACCTCCACTCACCCATGGGTACACACTTCTGGACTTTGGCTAATCGCTGGACTGCTCCTCCTTCTCCTCATGTGCCACCATGATGACTGTTATAATAGTTAGGCTATTGTTTCAGGTATACCCCTCAGTGGTAAATTTTTTCGCCCATTCTTTTAGAATGGGCATTACAACGACAGGATACCCGCTCCTTTTCAATGGGAAAAATGTTTTGAGGCCCTCATGCACGTCTCTATCCAGGGACAATGTGGAGCCTCCCAATGTTTGGCTGCCCTGCCAAAGGGCTATACTACAATACACCCACTTGAGGTTTACAGGCCCTACTGCATGTCTGTATGCATGGGTCATTGTTGAACCTCCCAATTTTTGGCTGCCCTGCCAAAGGGCTATACTACAATACACCCACTTCAGGTTTACAGGCCCTCCTCTACGTCTCTATCCTGGGACAATGTGGAGCCTCCCAATTTTTGGCTGCCCTGTCAAAGGGCTATACTACAATACACCCACTTCAGGTTTACAGGCCCTCCTGCACGTCTCTATCCTGGGACAATGTGGAGCCTCCCAATTTTTGGCTGCCCTGCCAAAGGGCTATACTACAATACACCCACTCCAGGTTTACAGGCCCTCATGCATGTCTGTATGCATGGGTCATTGTTGAACCTCCCAATTTTTGGCTGCCCTGCCAAAGGGCTATACTCCAATACACCCACTTCAGGTTTACAGGCCCTACTGCATGTCTGTATGCATGGGTCATTGTTGGACCTCCCAATTTTTGGCTGCCCTGCCAAAGGGCTATACTACAATACACCCACTTCAGGTTTACAGGCCCTACTGCATGTCTCTATCCAGGGACAATGTGGAGCCTCCCAATTTTTGGCTGCCCTGCCAAAGGGCTAAACTCCAATACACCCACTTCCTTACAATGGGCACTTCAGGTTTACAGGCCCTCATGCACGTCTCTATCCAGGGGCATTGTTGAACCTCCCAATTTTAGACTGCCCTGGCAAAGGAAAATACTACAATAGACCCAGTTCCTCAAAATGGGCACAATATGTCAAGACAGGGCTTCATGTACGTCTCTTCTCAGGGACATCGGAGTGCCGAACAATGTTTGCACGTAACATCTTTCATGTAATCACAAAAAGTAACATACACCAGCTGTATCTCACTATTGGGTATGCGCCCTTAACATTTCCACCCTAAATATTCATTTTGGTGTCATTTTGGAAGGTTTTCTGGTGACTCTGTAAAATTGGCGTGAAACTCGGACAAGATTGTTCACAGCTGTGACTTTTGAGTGAGAAATGCTTCCAGGGGTCTTCCCC
This sequence comes from Allobates femoralis, assembly GCA_033576535.1. Lineage (NCBI taxonomy): Eukaryota > Metazoa > Chordata > Amphibia > Anura > Aromobatidae > Allobates > Allobates femoralis. The sequence continues at coordinate 506,471,453 of JARQOC010000005.1, forward strand.
ATGGTGTTGCCATGTCATTTGAGCACTCTTTTGAGACTTTTGTGACATTTTTAGGGTTTCTACATGCTGCCGGCAGTCATTTCATAAAAATACTCGGGTCTCCCATAGGATAACATTGGGCTCGGTACTCGGGCCGAGTACACGAGTATCTCGGGATACTCAGCCCGAGCTTCGAGCACCTGAGCATTTTAGTACTTGATCATCACTACTAGCTATCTATGTTCCTGCCTATCATGATATGACTCCCGAGGCAACCCTCGGTTCTGCTCCATATCTCTGTAGTAAGCTCAGTTCTGCTCCATATCTCTGTAGTAAGCTCGGTTCTGCTCCATATCTGTGTAGTAAGCTCAGTTCTGCTCCATATCTCTGTGGTAAGCTCGGTTCTGCTCTATGTCTCTGTAGTAAGCTTGGTTCTGCTCCATATCTCTGTGTTAAGCTCGGTTCTGCTCCATATCTCTGTAGTACGCTTGATTCTGATCCATATCTCTGTATTAAGCTTGGTTCTGCTTCCATATCTCTGTAGTAAGCTCGGTTCTGCTTCCATATCTCTGTAGTCAGCTTGGTTCTGATTCATATCTCTGTATTAAGCTTGGTTCTGCTTCAATATCTCTGTATTAAGCTCGGTTCTGCTTCCATATCTCTGTAGTAAGCTTGGTTCTGCTCTCTTATGTCTGTAGTAAGCTCGGTTCTGATTCCATATCTAAGGCTAGTTTCACATTGCGTTTTTGTTAAATCCGACGCTATCCGATGAAAATCAGACAGCATCGGATTCAAACTGATCCCTGCAATCGGATGCCAAATAGGCATCCAATTCCGACATTTTGCAGGATCTATTTGGTCTCCTGTCACCTCGTTCCCCCTCCTCTCTGCCTCCTGCCATCTCGTTGTCCCCTGCTGTCCCCCTGCTGTCCCCCTGCTAGATAAGAATTAATCGGATGACAACAGCTGTCCAGACCTGCATCCCACCACAAGGAGCACTCACGAGTAATCCTCAGGCCAAATACATTCCATTGCATTGTCAGTGACAAAGTGCCCTCCCCCGTTGCCAGGGGTCATTACCCTCGTAACACTGAGTGCTGCTCAAACTGTTGGGGTGCAGCTGTGGTCCCTATTTTCAGAGATGATGTCCTCCACCCAACTCTCAAAAAGCTGAAGGATCTTCAGGAGAGATGGGTAGTCGAGCTGCGCACACAGACAGTCACTCTGTAGAGTTGTCATCCGTTCTATGCTTGCAGTGTGTACCATGACCCGTACAATGAGGCCCATATACAGAGTCAAGTTTGAGACCCTTGATTTAAGCATTCACTCCATCTTTTCTAAAGTATACACACACATACAGTTAGGGCCAGAAATATTTGGACAGTGACACAAGTTTTGTTATTTTAGCTGTTTACAAAAACATGTTCAGAAATACAATTATATATATAATATGGGCTGAAAGTGCACACTCCCAGCTGCAATATGAGAGTTTCCACATCCAAATCGGAGAAAGGGTTTAGGAATCATAGCTCTGTAATGCATAGCCTCCTCTTTTTCAAGGGACCAAAAGTAATTGGACAATGGACTCTAAGGGCTGCAATTAACTCTGAAGGCGTCTCCCTCGTTAACCTGTAATCAATGAAGTAGTTAAAAGGTCAGGGGTGGATTCCAGGTGTGTGGTTTTGCATTTGGAAGCTGTTGCTGTGACCAGACAACATGCGGTCAAAGGAACTCTCAATTGAGGTGAAGCAGAACATCCTGAGGCTGAAAAAAAAGAAAAAATCCATCAGAGAGATAGCAGACATGCTTGGAGTAACAAAATCAACAGTTGGGTACATTCTGAGAAAAAAGGAATTGACTGGTGAGCTTGGGAACTCTAAAAGGCCTGGGCGTCCACGGATGACAACAGTGGTGGATGATCGCCGCATACTTTATTTGGTGAAGAAGAACCCGTTCACAACATCAACTGAAGTCCAGAACACTCTCAGTGAAGTAGGTGTATCTGTCTCTAAGTCAACAGTAAAGAGAAGACTCCATGACAGTAAATACAAAGTGTTCACATCTAGATGCAAACCATTCATTAATTCCAAAAATAGACAGGCCAGAGTTAAATTTGCTGAAAAACACCTCAAGAAGCCAGCTCAGTTCTGGAAAAGTATTCTATGGACAGATGAGACAAAGATCAACCTGTACCAGAATGATGGGAAGAAAAAAGTTTGGAGAAGAAAGGGAACGGCACATGATCCAAGGCACACCACATCCTCTGTAAAACATGGTGGAGGCAACCTGATGGCATGGGCATGCATGGCTTTCAATGGCACTGGGTCACTTGTGCTAATTGATGACATAACAGCAGACAAGAGTAGCCGGATGAATTCTGAAGTGTTCCGGGATATACTTTCAGCCCAGATTCAGCCAAATGCTGCAAAGTTGATTTGACGGCGCTTCATAGTACAGATGGACAATGACCCCAAGCATAAAGCCAAAGCTACCCAGGAGTTCATGAGTGCAAAAAAGTGGAACATTCTGCAATGGCCAAGTCAATCACCAGATCTTAACCCAATTGAGCATGCATTTCACTTGCTCAAATCCAGACTTAAGACGGAAAGACCCACAAACAAGCAAGACCTGAAGGCTGCGGCTGTAAAGGCCTGGCAAAGCATTAAGAAGGAGGAAACCCAGCCTTTGGTGATGTCCATGGGTTCCAGACTTAAGGCAGTGATTGCCTCCAAAGGATTCGCAACAAAATATTGAAAATAAAAATATTTTGTTTGGGTTATGTTTATTTGTCCAATTACTTTTGACCTCCTAAAATGTGGAGTGTTTGTAAAGAAATGTGTACAATTCCTACATTTTCTGTCAGATATTTTTGTTCAACCCTTCAAATTAAACGTTAAAATCTGCACTTGAATTCTGTTGTAGAGGTTTCATTTAAAATGCAATGTGGTGGCATGCAGAGCCAAACTCGCGAAAATTGTGTCACTGTCCAAATATTTCTGGCCCTAACTGTAAATTAATTGTTACCTATCTAATCGCATGATGACAGGTGTCCAGACCTGCATCCCACCACAAGGGGCACTCTGGAGTAATTCTGGGAGCTGAATTCATTGCATTGTCAGTGACAAAGTAAGAATTTGGGCCCCTAACCCCATTTGTCTCGGAGCATTGACCCCGCCTGATTGCTGCTCGAGCTGTTGGGGTGCAGATGTGGGACCCTATTTTCAGAGATAATATCCTCCACCAAACTGTCAAAAACCTGAAAGTGTCTTCTGTAAAGCTGGGTAGTTGCCTCTGTACCTGTCCTGTCATACTTCATATGGTCCCAATGTGTAAATCATTCACTGCAATGACAGAAACAGCACGTAGCCCTTGTATTGCACCAGGTGCCAACACACAGCCCGTAATTACACTTTAAGCCTGTGTATCTCAGAAGAGAGAAGCAAGACTTTGTTAACCTATTCTATTTTGTTATAGCTAAGAACAGTTAGTTACTATCCTGGGCAACACCGGGGACTACAGCTATAAGCTGAAAAACAGTTATTTAAAAAAAAAAATCCGGCCTCCTCCACCCCTTAATAGCCGGCCATCTCTCACCTTTTTCCCCAAAACTATGAAACCATTGTCATGGTCTTGGGGAAATGCAATTACCGGTATAACGCATTATATACAGGATGTAAAACTATATAGTACCAAAAAGATGGAATTATTATAGGCATGTGTTAATGTTACAATGAAAAAAAAATTCTCTCTTACCCAACACAGCACTATAGGTGTTAGTGCTATTATGGATGAGATGAAATGTAACTACCGGTATAAAAAATGTAAAGTATCTCACACATGCCTATAATTGAGATGAGACCCATATACACAGTATCTCATTCTTTTGTTGATGTCATTATCACACATTGTCAACTAGCTATCTATGTTCCTGCCTATCATGATATGACTCCCGATACAGCCCTTAGTTCTGCTCCATATCTCTGTAGTAAGCTCAGTTCTGCTCCATATCTCTGTAGTAAGCTTGATTATGATCCATATCTCTGTAGTAAGCTCGGTTCTGCTTCCATATCTCTGTAGTCAGCTTGGTTTGATCCATATCTCTGTATTAAGCTCGGTTCTGCTTCCATATCTCTGTAGTAAGCTTGGTTCTGCTTCCATATCTCTGTAGTAAGCTTGGTTCTGCTTCCATATCTCTGTAGTCAGCTTGGTTCTGATCCATATCTCTGTATTAAGCTTGGTTCTGCTTCCATATCTCTGTATTAAGCTCGGTTCTGCTTCCATATCTCTGTAGTAAGCTTGGTTCTGCTGTCTTATGTCTGTAGTAAGCTCGGTTCTGATTCCATATCTAAGGCTAGTTTCACATTGCGTTTTTGTTAAATCCGATGCTGTCCGATGAAAATCGGACAGCATCAGATTCAAACTGATCCCTGCAATCAGATGCCAAAGAGGCATCCAATTCCGACATTTTGCAGGATCTATTTGGTCTCCTGTCAACTCGTTCCCCCTCTTCTCTGCCTCCTGTCATCTCGTTGTCCCCCTGTTGTCCCCCTGTTGTCCCCTGCTGTCCCTCTGCTAGATAAGAATTAATCGGATGACAACAGCTGTCCAGACCTGCATCCCACCACAAGGAGCACTCACGGGCAATCCTCAGGCCAAATACATTCCATTGCATTGTCAGTGACAAAGTGAGGGATTGGGCCCCTCCCCCCGTTGCCGGGGCATTACCCCCCCCGTTGCCAGGGGTCTCTACCCTCGTAACATTGAGTGCTGCTCAAACTGTTGGGGTGCAGCTGTGGGACCCTATTTTCAGAGATGATGTCCTCCACCCAACTCTCAAAAAGCTGAAGGGTCTTCAGGAGAGATGGGTAGTCGAGCTGCGCACACAGACGGTCACTCTGTAGCATTGTCATCCGTGCTATGCTTGCAGTGTGTACCGTGACCCGTACAATGAGGCCCATATACAGAGTCAAGTTTGAGACCCTTGATTTAAGCATTCACTCCATCTTTTCTAAAGTATACACACACACACATAGATTGTTACCTATCTAATCGCATGATGACAGGTGTCCAGACCTGCATCCCACCACAAGGAGCACTCTGGAGTAATTCTGGGAGCTGAATTCATTGCATTGTCAGTGACAAAGTGAGAATTTGGGCCCATAACCCCATTTGTCTCGGAGCATTGGCCCCACCTGAGTGCTGTTCAAGCTGTTGGGGTGCAGATGTGGGACCCTATTTTCAGAGATAATATCCTCCACCAAACTGTCAAAAACCTGAAAGTGTCTTCCGTAAACTGGGTAGTCGCCTCTGTAGCTGTCATGTCATACTTCATATGGTCCCAATGTGTAAATCATTCACTGCAATGAGAGAAACAGCACATAGCCCTTGTATTGCACCAGGAGCCCACACACAGCCCCCAGTATTACACTTTAAGCCTGTGTATCTCAGCAGAGAGAAGCAAGACTTTGTTAACCTATTCTATTTTGTTATAGCTAAGAACAATTAGTTACTATCCTGGGCAACACCGGGGACTACAGCTATAACCTGAAAAACAGTTATTTAAAAAAAAAAATCCGGCCTCCTCCACCCCTTAATAGCCGGCCATCTCTCACCTTTTTCCCCAAAACTATGAAACCATTGTCATGGTCTTGGGGAAATGCAATTACCGGTATAACGCATTATATACAGGATGTAAAACTATATAGTACTAAAAAGATGGAATTATTATAGGCATGTGTTAATGTTACAATGAAAAAAAAATTCTCTCTTACCCAACACAGCACTATAGGTGTTAGTGCTATTATGGATGAGATGAAATGTAACTACCGGTATAAAAAATGTAAAGTATCTGACACATGCCTATAATTGAGATGAGACCCATATACACAGTATCTCATTCTTTTGTTGATGTCATTATCACACATTGTCAACTAGCTATCTATGTTCCTGCCTATCATGATATGACTCCCGATACAGCCCTTAGTTCTGCTCCATATCTCTGTAGTAAGCTCAGTTCTGCTCCATATCTCTGTAGTAAGCTTGATTATGATCCATATCTCTGTAGTAAGCTCGGTTCTGCTTCCATATCTCTGTAGTCAGCTTGGTTCTGATCCATATCTCTGTATTAAGCTTGGTTCTGCTTCCATATCTCTGTATTAAGCTCGGTTCTGCTTCCATATCTCTGTAGTAAGCTTGGTTCTGCTGTCTTATGTCTGTAGTAAGCTCGGTTCGGATTCCATATCTAAGGCTAGTTTCACATTGCGTTTTTGTTAAATCCGATGCTGTCCGATGAAAATCGGACAGCATCAGATTCAAACTGATCCCTGCAATCAGATGCCAAAGAGGCATCCAATTCCGACATTTTGCAGGATCTATTTGGTCTCCTGTCAACTCGTTCCCCCTCTTCTCTGCCTCCTGTCATCTCGTTGTCCCCCTGTTGTCCCCTGTTGTCCCCTGCTGTCCCTCTGCTAGATAAGAATTAATCGGATGACAACAGCTGTCCAGACCTGCATCCCACCACAAGGAGCACTCACGGGCAATCCTCAGGCCAAATACATTCCATTGCATTGTCAGTGACAAAGTGAGGGATTGGGCCCCTCCCCCCGTTGCCGGGGCATTACCCCCCCCGTTGCCAGGGGTCTCTACCCTCGTAACATTGAGTGCTGCTCAAACTGTTGGGGTGCAGCTGTGGGACCCTATTTTCAGAGATGATGTCCTCCACCCAACTCTCAAAAAGCTGAAGGGTCTTCAGGAGAGATGGGTAGTCGAGCTGCGCACACAGACGGTCACTCTGTAGCGTTGTCATCCGTGCTATGCTTGCAGTGTGTACCGTGACCCGTACAATGAGGCCCATATACAGAGTCAAGTTTGAGACCCTTGATTTAAGCATTCACTCCATCTTTTCTAAAGTATACACACACATAGATTGTTACCTATCTAATCGCATGATGACAGGTGTCCAGACCTGCATCCCACCACAAGGAGCACTCTGGAGTAATTCTGGGAGCTGAATTCATTGCATTGTCAGTGACAAAGTGAGAATTTGGGCCCCTAACCCCATTTGTCTCGGAGCATTGGCCCCACCTGAGTGCTGTTCAAGCTGTTGGGGTGCAGATGTGGGACCCTATTTTCAGAAATAATATCCTCCACCAAACTGTCAAAAACCTGAAAGTGTCTTCCGTAAACTGGGTAGTCGCCTCTGTAGCTGTCATGTCATAATTCATATGGTCCCAATGTGTAAATCATTCACTGCAATGAGAGAAACAGCACATAGCCCTTGTATTGCACCAGGAGCCCACACACAGCCCCCAGTATTACACTTTAAGCCTGTGTATCTCAGCAGAGAGAAGCAAGACTTTGTTAACCTATTCTATTTTGTTATAGCTAAGAACAATTAGTTACTATCCTGGGCAACACCGAGGACTACAGCTATAACCTGAAAAACAGTTATTTAAAAAAAAAAATCCGGCCTCCTCCACCCCTTAATAGCCGGCCATCTCTCACCTTTTTCCCCAAAACTATAAAACCATTGTCATGGTCTTGGGGAAATTCAATTACCAGTATAACGCATTATATACAGGATGTAAAACTATATAGTACCAAAAAGATGGAATTATTATAGGCATGTGTTAATGTTACAATGAAAAAAAAATTCTCTCTTACCCAACACAGCACTATAGGTGTTAGTGCTATTATGGATGAGATGAAATGTAACTACCGGTATAAAAAATGTAAAGTATCTCACACATGCCTATAATTGAGATGAGACCCATATACACAGTATCTCATTCTTTTGTTGATGTCATTATCACACATTGTCAACTAGATATCTATGTTCCTGCCTATCATGATATGACTCCCGATACAGCCCTTAGTTCTGCTCCATATCTCTGTAGTAAGCTCAGTTCTGCTCCATATCTCTGTAGTAAGCTCGGTTCTGCTCCATATCTGTGTAGTAAGCTTGGTTCTGCTCCATATCTCTGTAGTAAGCTCGGTTCTGCTCCATATCTCTGTAGTAAGCTTGGTTCTGCTCCATATCTCTGTGTTAAGCTCGGTTCTGCTCCATATCTCTGTAGTTCTCGTGATTCTGATCCATATCTCTGTATTAAGCTTGGTTTTGCTTCCATATCTCTGTAGTAATCTTGGTTCTGATCCATATCTCTGTATTAAGCTCGGTTCTGCTTCCTTATCTCTGTAGTAAGCTCTGTTCTGCTCCATATCTCTGTAGTAAGCTCTGTTCTGCTCCATATCTCTGTAGTAAGCTCGATTCTGCTCCATATCTCTGTAGTAAGCTCAGTTCTGCTCCATATCTCTGTAGTAAGCTCGGTTCTGCTCCATATCTCTGTAGTAAGCTCGGTTCTGCTTCATATCTCTATAGTAAGCTTGGTTCTGCTCCATATCTCTGTGTTAAGCTCGGTTCTGCTCCATATCTCTGTAGTAAGCTTGATTATGATCCATATCTCTGTAGTAAGCTCGGTTCTGCTTCCATATCTCTGTAGTCTGCTTGGTTCTGATCCATATCTTTGTATTAAGCTTGGTTCTGCTTCCATATCTCTGTATTAAGCTCGGTTCTGCTTCCATATCTCTGTAGTAAGCTTGGTTCTGCTGTCTTATGTCTGTAGTAAGCTCGCTTCTGATTCCATATCTAAGGCTAGTTTCACATTGCATTTTTGTTAAATCCGATGCTGTCCGATGAAAATCGGACAGCATCGGATTCAAACTGATCCCTGCAATCAGATGCCAAAGAGGCATCCAATTCCGACATTTTGCAGGATCTATTTGGTCTCCTGTCACCTCGTTCCCCCTCTTCTCTGCCTCCTGTCATCTCGTTGTCCCCTGCTGTCCCCCTGCTGTCCCCCTGTTGTCCCCCTGTTGTCCCCTGCTGTCCCCGTGCTAGGTAAGAATTAATCGGATGACAATAGCTGTCCAGACCTGCATCCCACCACAAGGAGCACTCACGAGTAATCCTCAGGCCAAATACATTCCATTGCATTGTCAGTGACAAAGTGAGGGATTGGGCCTCCCCCCCGTTGCCGGGGCATTACCTCCCCCGTTGCCAGGGGTCTCTACCCTCGTAACATTGAGTGCTGCTCAAACTGTTGGGGTGCAGCTGTGGGACCCTATTTTCAGAGATGATGTCCTCCACCCAACTCTCAAAAAGCTGAAGGGTCTTCAGGAGAGATGGGTAGTCGAGCTGCGCACACAGACGGTCACTCTGTAGCGTTGTCATCCATCCTATGCTTGCAGTGTGTACCATGACCCGTACAATGAGGCCCATATACAGAGTCAAGTTTGAGACCCTTGATTTAAGCATTCACTCCATCTTTTCTAAAGTATACACACACACACATAGATTGTTACCTATCTAATCGCATGATGACAGGGGTCCAGACCTGCATCCCACCACAAGGAGCACTCTGGAGTAATTCTGGGAGCTGAATTCATTGCATTGTCAGTGACAAAGTGAGAATTTAGGCCCCTAACCCCATTTGTCTCGGAGCATTGACCCCACCTGAGTGCTGCTTAAGCTGTTGGGGTGCAGATGTGGGACCCTATTTTCAGAGATAATATCCTCCACCAAACTGTCAAAAACCTGGAAGTGTCTTCCATAAAGCTGGGTAGTCGCCTCTGTAGCTGTCATGTCATACTTCATATGGTCCCAATGTGTAAATCATTCACTGCAATGAGAGAAACAGCACGTAGCCCTTGCTTTGCACCAGGAGCCCACACACAGCCCTTGTAATTACACTTTCAGCCTGTGTATCTCAGCAGAGTGAAGCAAGACTTTGTTAACCTATTCTATTTTGTTATAGCTAAGAACAATTAGTTACTATCCTGGGCAACACCGGGGACTACAGCTATAAGCTGAAAAACAGTTATTTAAAAAAAAAATCCGGCCTCCTCCACCCCTTAATAGCCGGCCATCTCTCACCTTTTTCCCCAAAACTATGAAACCATTGTCATGGTCTTGGGGAAATTCAATTACCGGTATAACGCATTACATACAGGATGTAAAACTATATAGTACCAAAATGATGGAATTATTATAGACATGTGTTAATGTTACAATGAAAAAAAATTCTCTCTTACCCAACACAGCACTATAGGTGTTAGTGCTATTATGGATGAGATGAAATGTAACTACCGGTATAAAAAATGTAAAGTGTAGTGTCGTAGTGCAGATGATGAGGAATCCAGAAGCACACACAGATATGCTGAACTGCTCAGTCGAGCGGCCATACTTTAATGAATCTCTTCCCTTTACCAGCTCCCCCTTCTCCTGCCACAGCTCCTCCTCTATCTTACATCACTGTTGCTAGGCAGAAAACAAACAGGGGAGACACAAGCAAACTACAGAAGATATAACAACATTACATCTCTTATCATCTTACAAAAAAAACAAAGTAAATAGTTAACCGTTCAAAAGTTCGCGTTGTAGAAAAGTTTTTTTTTTTTTTCTCTACTGCAGAACATAGTCCGCAAGGTGGACTGGTGGCCCTCGATTTGTTCTACCAGGATACCGTCGAGACATCTCATTTCCAGATAAACTTGGGGGGTCTTCTGAGGTATCTCCTATGGGAGCAGCTGAGGTCATTGTCTCTGGCAGTAGGTCGTCGCTATCCACTTCCTCTGCATGCGTCGTCTCTGGGACGTAGCCACGAAGTTTTTTAAAATGGGACACATTTCTAGTGACCTGATGATTTTGGTTTTTAGCAGTAATCATGGTGCCTCTGATTTGTGTGGCCTGAAAGGGCTCGGGATAGTATGGCGATGCAAACTTGTCGCTAGGTCTCAGTCTCTTTACAAGAACCCAATCACCCACCTTTATTTCTGGATGCTTGTAATGGCGGCTACTTTTTTCTGCATACTGCTTCATTTTATCCTTAGAGACGGAATCATTAATAGCAATTTGGGTTTGGACAGGAACTGACGGAATGCATGGGATTTTGACGCGCAAGGGCCTGCCGAAAAATGGCGTTGTTGGTGGTATCCCAGTAGTGGAGTGTGGTGTGGCTCTGTACTGTCTTAGGAATCTATGTAATTCTTGTTGCGAGTCCTTGTGCTCCATGGTAGCAATCCTCAGGGTCTTGTTGATTGATTGCATGAATCGTTCCACTTCTCCATTGGCTTGAGGCCAGTACGGAGTTACTTTCCTGTGGGAGAAGCCAAGATAAGTTGCCAATGACTGAAAGTCTGTGCTATTGAATGGAGGTCCATTGTCCGTCTTCACTGTCTCGGGTATGCCATAAGCCGAGAAAATCTTGTCTAATTGTGGTATAACCGCCCTGGCCGATGTTGTCGAAACATGTTCAATGACTGGAAACCGAGAATAGTCATCCATGACCACCAACAAGTAGGAGCGGTCCGGTAAAACACAAAAATCAACACTGACAGCAGTCCATGGGCTCTTTGGCAGGGGTGTCATTTGTAGAGGTGCACGCCTATGGTCAACTATAGTTGCTTGACAAGGAATGCATGTTTGGATCAATGCCTCTACTCTTTTGTCCAGTCCTGGAAACCATACTTTTTCTCGAAGTAGTTGCTTTGTTTTTACCACCCCTTGATGAGCCTCGTGGGCCAGATCAAGTACACGGTCCTCCAGTTTCTGAGGTATCACCAGGCGATTGTCACGCAACAGCAGATTTGAGTCCGACACTGAGAGTGAATGTCGTGCATTAAAGAAAGCCTCCAAGTAACCTACTTGATCTGGTGGTTGAAGGCGAGCCTCAGCAAGAAAACAGCTCCATTTCTTAGACCGAACAGAGTCTATAACCAACTGAAGTTGGGGATCAGAGTCCACCGCCTGTTGTATTTCCTCCATGGTCATAGCTCTTGGCACTGAATGTGCAGCAACGAAATTTACATGTTCCTCCGCTAGAATAGTTGCTGGAATGTTGTCCTTAGTAGGTTGTGGTATTGGGTGTCTTGAGAAATAGTCCGCCGGGTTTCCAGCTCCTGCCTCATATTTCAGTTGAAGATGGTAGTTCTGTAAGCGGAGCAACCAGCGTTCAATTCGTGGAGGGGGTTTGGAAGAGTGTTTGTTGAAAATGGGAACAAGCGGTTTGTGGTCACTTATGACTGTGAACTTGTGTCCGAAGAGGTACAGATGAAAGTGAAGGCATCCCCACACTACTGCAAGAGCTTCCCTTTCAGTTTGTGAGTAGCGCTGTTCTGTATCTGTTAATTTCTTGCTTGCGTAGGAAATTGTAGAAATGTTGCCATTGTTGGACACTTGTGTGAGAATTGCACCCAGGCCTACCGGGCTAGCGTCTACAATCAGTTCTGTGGACTTTAATGGGTCAAAGTAAGCCATGACAGTGTCACCAGTTAGGCTGGACTTCAACGCGTCAAACGATGCTTGATGCTCAGTACCCCATGACCAAGGAATATCTTTCTTTGTGAGTTGTCTCAGGGGTTCAGAAATAGTGGCTAGGTCAGGTATGAATCGTCCACAGTATGTGACCAGTCCTAGAAAACTGCGAACCTCTGAGGCATTTTGAGGTTGACCAGCAGATTTGATGGCAGTGACTTTCTGTGGATCTGCTGACACACCTTGTTCTGAAAAGATGTATCCAAAAAAAGTTAATGACGTTTGGTTGAACTCACATTTAGATGGATTGACAGTTAGATTGCAGGCTTGCAGTCTCTGAAACACTTGCTCAAGGTGACTGTCATGTTCTTCTTGGGTTGTCCCGTATATGAGAATGTCATCACTGACGTTGAGGACTCCCGCTATTCCAGACAGAACCTGACTGATAACATTTTGAAAAATTTCTGTGGCTGATGAGATACCAAAGTTCAACCTCTTGAACCTACGCAGGCCCATATGAGTACTAAAAGTTGTGATGTACCTGGAGTCTGGATGCAACTCAAGTTGATGATAGCCGGATTTTAGATCAATTTTTGAAAACACCATTGCACCATTCAGATCTGTGAGAATGTCATCAATAGTAGGCGTGATGTGCCTTTCTCTTTGAATAGCTAGATTGGCATGCCGCATATCCACACAAAGCCGTATTTTACCAGGCTGTTTTGGTTTAGGAGCAACAACGATTGGCGAGACCCAGGGAGTTGGGCCTTCAACCCGTTCAATAACATCAGATGCCTCCAGGTCTTGCAATTCTTGCTCCACAAGTTTGCGGACATGAAAGGGAATGCGCCTGTGAGGTTGGATGGAGGGCTGTATCGACTGATCAATATGTAACTTTATCTGAACGTCTTTTAGCTTACCAAGGCCTTTAAAGAGACTGGGGTACCTCTGCATAATATGTGGGAATGAAGAACCTGTAATGCTGTTGACCAGGTTCACCAGGCCTAGAGACACCGCGCTGCTGCAGCTGAGAAGCGTATCTGCAGAGCACTCCACTACGTAAAAAGTGTCCGTGATGGATTTCCCCTCAGCTGTGAGTTCTGACTGAAATTTGCCACACAGGGGCAACGCAGCTGTGGAACCATAAGGGAAAATCTGTAGGCTGGTATTTTGTAGAGCAGGTCTGTTCAGGAGTTGATTATAGATTGTATGACTGATGACATTGACTGACGCCCCTGTGTCCACCAGGCCTTCCACTGGATTGCCGTTTATGAGGATGACTCGTTTTGGATTGTTAATCATGTGCACCGCCCGAGATCCTTCCTCAGTCACTGAGAATAAGTAAGTGCTTTGAGCCTCGTCATTAAGCTGCAGTGCTTGAACCTTCTGTGACCTGGGCTGTACTGTGGGACGAGCAGATTGCTGCGGTGTAGATCTGCACACTTTTGCAAAATGGTTTCGTTTTCCACAATTATGGCAGGTTGTACCCTTTGCTGGACAAACATTCTGGTGAGGATACGACCCACCGCAGTTGTAACAAGTGGCTGCCTGTACTTGTGGTTTCTGTGTAAGCTTTGCTATAGAAGATGGAGCTTCTGGCTCACTGCTCTCTATGAGTTTTGCCTGTGTCTCTGCAGTATCATTTACACGTGCTGTGTCTAATAGTTTTGCAAGGGTCATAGTAGGGTCTCTGAGTGCTTGTCTTCTTAACTTTGAAGAAACACATCCTTGTAATATCTGCATTTGGATTTCTTTGTCTACGTCTGTAAACTCACAGTAAGCTGCAAGGTGCCGTAGCCTGACATGATATTCATCAATGCTTTCTGTGGCTGATTGCTTTGATTGTCTAAACTTGAAGATTTCAAATGCTGCATTTCTGTGTGGGGAGAAGTGTTTGCTCAATGCTGCTTTGGTGAGCTCATAGTCCTTGTCCTCCCCTGTGTTATGCAGAGTAGTGAAGATATCATAGACTTGCTCCCCTGCATAGTGTAATAACATGGCTTTCCTTCTTGTATCATCAGTTATGTTCATGGCTTGCAGAAATATCTCAAAGCGCTTCAGCCATTTATCCCAACATGCTGCTAGGTTTGCTTGGGACTGATGCACATCAAAAGCTGGGAATGCAGGGAGACAGGCCATGGTGAGCACTGATGATCTTGTGGCACTGAAATACCTTTAGCTGATGAATGAACGCTTCCTCGTCGCCAATTGTAGTGTCGTAGTGCAGATGATGAGGAATCCAGAAGCACACACAGATATGATGAACTGCTCAGTCGAGCGGCCATACTTTAATGAATCTCTTCCCTTTACCAGCTCCCCCTTCTCCTGCCACAGCTCCTCCTCTATCTTACATCACTGTTGCTAGGCAGAAAACAAACAGGGGAGACTCAAGCAAACTACAGAAGATATAACAACATTACATCAAGGATCTCACACATGCCTATAATTGAGATGAGACCCATATACACAGTATCTCATTCTTTTGTTGATGTCATTATCACACATTGTCAACTAGCTATCTATGTTCCTGCCTATCATGATATGACTCCCGATACAGCCCTTAGTTCTGCTCCATATCTCTGTAGTAAGCTCAGTTCTGCTCCATATCTCTGTAGTAAGCTCGGTTCTGCTCCATATCTGTGTAGTAAGCTTGGTTCTGCTCCATATCTCTGTAGTAAGCTCGGTTCTGCTCCATATCTCTGTGTTAAGCTCGGTTCTGCTCCATATCTCTGTAGTACGCTTGATTCTGATCCATATCTCTGTATTAAGCTCGGTTCTGCTTCCATATCTCTGTAGTAAGCTTGGTTCTGATCCATATTTCTGTATTAAGCTCGGTTCTGCTTCCTTATCTCTGTAGTAAGCTCTGTTCTGCTCCATATCTCTGTAGTAAGCTCAATTCTGATTCATATCTCTGTAGTAAGCTCGATTCTGCTCCATATCTCTGTAGTAAGCTCAGTTCTGCTCCATATCTCTGTAGTAAGCTCGGTTCTGCTCCATATCTCTGTAGTAAGCTCGGTTCTGCTTCATATCTCTATAGTAAGCTTGGTTCTGCTCCATATCTCTGTGTTAAGCTCGGTCCTGCTCCATATCTGTGTAGTAAGCTTGATTATGATCCATATCTCTGTAGTAAGCTCGGTTCTGCTTCCATATCTCTGTAGTCAGCTTGGTTCTGCTTCCATATCTCTGTATTAAGCTCGGTTCTGCTTCCATATCTCTGTAGTAAGCTTGGTTCTGCTGTCTTATGTCTGTAGTAAGCTCGGTTCTGATTCCATATCTAAGGCTAGTTTCACATTACGTTTTTGTTAAATCCGATGCTGTCCGATGATAATCGGACAGCATCGGATTCAAACTGATCCCTGCAATCAGATGCCAAAGAGGCATCCAATTCCGACATTTTGCAGGATCTATTTGGTCTCCTGTCAACTCGTTCCCCCTCTTCTCTGCCTCCTGTCATCTCGTTGTCCCCTGCTGTCCCCCTGCTGTCCCCCTGCTGTCCCCCTGTTGTCCCCCTGTTGTCCCCCTGTTGTCCCCTGCTGTCCCCCTGCTAGATATAAATTAATCGGATGACAACAGCTGCATCCCACCACAAGGAGCACTCACGAGTAATCCTCAGGCCAAATATATTCCATTGCTTTGTCAGTGACAAAGTGAGGGATTGGGCCCCTCCCCCCGTTGCCGGGGCATTACCCCCCCCCGTTGCCAGGGGTCTCTACCCTCGTAACATTGAGTGCTGCTCAAACTGTTGGGGTGCAGCTGTGGGACCCTATTTTCAGAGATGATGTCCTCCACCCAACTCTCAAAAAGCTGAAGGGTCTTCAGGAGAGATGGGTAGTCGAGCTGCGCACACAGACGGTCACTCTGTAGCGTTGTCATCCGTCCTATGCTTGCAGTGTGTACCATGACCCGTACAATGAGGCCCATATACAGAGCCAAGTGTGAGACCCTTGATTTAGGCATTCACTCCATCTTTTCTAAAGTATACACAAACATAGATTAATTGTTATCTATCTAATCGCATGATGACAGGTGTCCAGACCTGCATCCCACCACAAGGGGCACTCTGGAGTAATTCTGGGAGCTGAATTCATTGCATTGTCAGTGACAAAGTGAGAATTTGGGCCCCTAACCCCATTTGTCTCAGAGCATTGACCCCACCTGATTGCTGCTCAAGCTGTTGGGGTGCAGATGTTGGACCCTATTTTCAGAGATAATATCCTCCACCAAACCGTCAAAAACCTGAAAGTGTCTTCCGTAAAGCTGGGTAGTCGCCTCTGTAGCTGTCCTGTCATACTTCATATGGTCCCAATGTGTAAGTCATTCACTGCAATAAGAGAAACAGCACATTAATAATTTCCAGGCAATCAAGATTGTATTAATCAGTGCTATCACCACCACTATGGGCTTTAGCACAGTTGATAGAATATTGTGTAACCAAACTCCGATAGACCCTTCTAGGAGAAGGGATGCCATCCCCCTTAGATACATTTCTAGCTTCTTGTTGCAACTCCTTTACCTTATTTGTGTTAACAGAATCCTGTGCATCTTCTATCCCGAAACACCATTCCTCGTCTATAAGGCTGCGTTCATACACAGCGTAATTTAGATGCTTTTTTACGCACGCTTTTCCTGTAAAAGCGCATCTGCTTTTGCCGGTAAAGTGAATGGAAATTCACTTTTGCCGTTCAGGCGGTGCGCTTTTTTCGCCTGCGCTTTTATGGGAGAAAGCGCGCACGTAAATAGAATGACCATGGCAATTCTTTGGGCAAATACGCGCGCGCTTTCTCCCATAGGCGCCGTTATAAGGAGCTGGTATACGCATTGTCGTTCAGACAATTCCTTTTCCAGCTCCTGTAATGCAGGCGCAGGGAGAAGTGATGTCACATGGCAGAGGGAGGGGGAGAATCCTGTATTCCTCCCCCTTTGTGACATGTCGTGCCTGGAGTTGCGCTTTCGTAGTATCTATATACACTGTGTAAGCAAAATAAAAATAAACAAAAACTAATAAAACTAAAAAAATTGAATATTCACCCATCCGACAATTGTCCTGGGACCCGAGGAGAAGACATGTGATCGCAGCAAGGAGCTTAGAGATGTGATTGGCCAAAACCGATGAGCTGATCTGTCACGTGACATCATCAGATAATCGTGATGTGCAACATCAGCTGATTTGGTTTTTAACGCCCGCCAAAACCAAACAGTATGCTGTCACAAACAGCTGATGATATCATGTGACACATCAGCTCAACAGTTTTGGCGGGTGGTTTAAACTCCTCAGCTGATGCTGTTAAAGGGAACCTGACCCCGAAAAATTTTTCATACCTGTCCCTGCACCATGCTAATACTTTTTTAGCCATCCCTTTGTGCCTGTATAGCGATATTGCAAACTTTCTAAAAGTTGTTTTTATACCTTCGGATCTGCGGCTTCTCAGCATTTGAGAAGCCGCAAAAGGCGTTCCTTCCTGCTTCTCCCTGCCCCTTGCTTGTTAATTATTCATGCCTCAATGGGCGTGCTAAACAGCAGAGAGACTGTGCGCATCATCAAAGGGGCAGTAGAGCTGCTATGACGAAAATCGTGTCATATCTGGCTTTACCCACATCAGTACACCCATTATGGTGTACTGCCGACCTCGCGATGACGATTGCTCATGCGCGAGGTGTTTTCTTGGCACAGTAATGGGTGTACTGACGTGGTAAAGCCAGATATGATGCGATTTTCGTCATAGTGGCTTTACCGCCCCTTTGATGACGCGCACAGGCTCTCTGCTGTTTAGCACGCCCATCGGGGCGTGAATAATTAACAAGCAGGTGGCGGGGAGAAGCAGGAAGGAACGCCTTTTTGGTCAGGTTCCCTTTAAGTGACACAAGCTGACTGACGGCAACCCTATCAGCTGATTAAGGTCCTGCAGTGATCGGACGTGGACGCCTCGAATCCCAGGTCACTTGGTGGAGACGTATTTTATTTTTAATACACATTGCTTTCTTTTAGTTCACTTTAAAACTAATATTAGGGAGCTGATGAGCAAGAGAGTCAGAAAGCAATAAAATGTGATGGAGAATTAATAACTCAATGTCATTTATGTATTTATATATATATATAAAGGATGTGACGGGATTTATCTCTTTACTGTTGGAAAAATTGCTGCCACCTAATCTCAGGGTTTCACTACTTTGCTTTACACCAGCTTGTATTAAAACAATGAGAAATAGATGATAGAGGAGATTTAAAGACACACCAGGAGGGACATAGAATGGACTTACCTCTCTCTCCACTAACCTACAGCTCTAGAATGGAATGTTTTATCCTGCAACTCCTTATATAAAGTGTGTGATGTCACAGCACAAGAGGGAGGGGCCAGAAACCACAATATTCTGTGACATCATCGGCCGGAGCAGCAGCTGTTATTGGGACCAGACCAAGCCATGCCACCAATTCATTACCATATAGATGAATGAAGTCTAATTTTCAACCTTGACCTCTGAAACCTTATGCAAGGTGCCACAATGTGATAATTGCCACAAAATGTCATTCTGTAATAGTTTCTACTGATTTTAGCAGTGATAAATCAACAATAATTCATATATCCCAGAATACACAGAAGATTAAATGTTATGAATGTTTGGATGAACAACCATGACTATTGTGGAAGCCAAACCAATAGGCGGAAATTAATTCTGCCCAACATAAGTATTAACATATTACAATTAATATTAATCTGAAATTATTGCTCATTTAAAGAGGACCTGTCACTACCCCCTGCTGCGTGGCAAACTAAATGCAGCATGTCTGCTGCATTCAGGGAAGGGGTCCCCCATGTTTCTAGCCCCCCTGTAAGCTTTATTAAAGACATTAGAGAACTTAGTGAACTAGTCTAATGGGTGGGATCTTATGAAGTGGTCTTCACTGCAGACACAATCCTCCAGTCTGCTCTGTGTGTATTCCTCCCCCTTCTATGTCTCTGCGCCGCCTCCCTCTCTGCTGGCTCTGCCCTCCTCCTTTGTTGAGTGACAGAGAGCTCCCTATATACAATATGATAACCTTACACAGCCTCCTATATACAGTATGAACCCAAACACAGCTTCCTATATACAGTGAGACCATTCACAGCCCCCTATATACAATATAAGACCATTCACAGCACCCGATATGCAGTACGAGACCATTCATAGCCCCATATATACAATATGAGACCATTCACAGCCCCCTATATACATTATAAGACCCTTCACAGCTCCCTATATACAATATGATAACCTTATACAGCCCCCTATATACAGTATGAGCCCATACACAGCCCCCTATATACAGTATGAGCCCATACACAGCCCCCTATATAGAGTATGAGCCCATACACAGCCCCCTATATACAATGACCCCCATACACAGCCCCTGGTATACAGTATGAGACCATACACAGTCCCCTATATACAATGACCCCCATCACACAGCCCCCGGTATACAGTATGAGACCATACACAGTCCCCTATATACAATGACCCCCATACACAGCCCCCGGTATACAGTATGAGACCATACATAGACCCCCTGAAGGATTTTACCTTCCTAACCTGAGCAACCTTCTCATTAAGAACATGAATAGAACTTATTGTTTCATTAACTATTCCATCCATTATATTGTTGTATTTATTTAGTTTATTTGGTAGTATGAGTCCATACACAGCCCCCTGTATACAGTGCCAACCATACACAGCTCCCTATATACAATATGACCCCCATATACAGCCCCCTATATACAGTATGAGCCCATACAAAGTCCCCTATATACAGTATGAACCCATACACAGACCCCTCTATGCAATGACAACCATACACAGCCCCCTATATACAGTATGAGCCCATACACAGCCCGCTGTATACAATGACCCCCATACACAGCCCCCAATATACAGTATGAGACCATACACAGCCCCCCTGAAGGATTTTACCCTCCTAACCTGAGCACCCTCCTCATTAAGAACATGAATAGAACTTATTGTTTCAGTAACTATTCCATCCATTATATTGTTGTATTTATTTAGTTTTCTTTGGTCCCCAGCCTGTCCAGGACGTGTAGAGGGGACAATTGTGCCTCTGTCATCCTGGTTTTCTTCTTGCTTTAGATTTTGGAGTGATCATGAGTTTTCCTTCCTCCCCACCATACATTCTCCTTCCCCCAGGAGTAGATATCTCTCTCCAGATACCAGGGGTAGGATGGCAAGAGACAAAATCTGGGGCAGATTCTCTACATTAACACCAATATTAGGGAGCTGATGAGCAAGAGAGTCAGAAAGCAATAAAATGTGATGGAGAATTAATAACTCAATGTCATTTATGTATTTATATATAAAGGATGTGACGGGATTTATCTTTTCTATTGGAATATTGCTGGGACATTTGGATGCCGCTTAATCTCAGGATTTCAATATTTTACTTTAGATCTGCTTGTATTATAATAAAGATTTATTAATGAACTAAAAATAAATGAGAAATAGATGATGGGGGAGAATTAAAGACAAAGGAGGGGACAGTGGACTTACCTTTCTCTCCACTAACCTACAGCCTTAGAATGGAATGTGTGTCCTGCAGCATCTTATAGAAAGTGTGTGATGTCATAGCACAAGAGGGAGGGGCCTGAAACCACAGTATTCCGTGACCTCATCAGCCACAGCTGTTATAGGGACCAGACCACTACTGATTTCAACAGTGATAAATCAACAATAATCCATATATCCCAGAATAAACAGAAGATTAAATGTTATGGATGTTTGTAAAATAACAATTAAAAGTAAAAAAAAAAAATAACTTTTTGTATTCCTCACAATTATTGACATATTCATCAACAAACCATTTTATATATGCATTGTTTATTAATACATCCATCTCATATTTATTCATTTCTAAATAACAACTCTTTAAAACTTTATCTATCTATCTCTACATCTATCTATCTATCTATCTATCTATCTCTATATATATCTATGTATATACATATGTATACCTATGTGTATATATATATATATATATATATATATCCATAAATGAAAAATGGACTGCAGCGCTCCTTTCTGATGTATTCAGCCTTTATTGGCCTTCAGGTAAAGGACTTTCTTCCATGTGACTGAAACATCGCACCTTTACCTGAAGGCCAATAGAGGCTGAATGCACACAGGATTACTAGGCTAGATGTATTTTGGAGGATTATTTTGATTATTGATCAACAACTATGTTCTCAATCAACCCACAAGACTCAAATATCAAAGCTTAATATTTTTGGAAGTTGGAGTGGTTTTTTTTTTACATTTGGCTATCTTAGGAGGATATCTGTTTGTGCAGGTAACTATTACTGTGCAGAATTATTAGGCAGCTTAATAACAAACAAATATGTTCCCATCTCACTTGTTTATTTTCACCAGGTAAACTAATATAACTGCACAAAATTTAGAAGTAAACATTTCTGACATGCAAAAACAAAACACCAAAAAATTAGTGACCAATATAGCCACCTTTCTTTATGACGACACTCAGCAGCCTTCCATCCATAGATTCTGTCAGTTGCTTGATCTGTTTACGATCAACATTGCGTGCAGCAGCCACCACAGCCTCCCAGACACTGTTCCGAGAGGTGTACTGTTTTCCCTCCCTGTAGATCTCACATTTTAGGAGGTACCACAGGTTCTCTATGGGGTTCAGATCAGGTGAACAAGGGGGCCATGTCATTATTTTTTCTTCTTTTAGATCTTTACTGGCCAGCCACGGTGTGGAGTAGTTGAATGCATGTGATGGAGCATTGTCCTGCATGAAAATCATGTTTTTCTCGACCGATACCGACTTCTTCCTATACCACTGCTTGAAGAAGTTGTCTTCCAGAAACTGGCAGTAAGTCTGGGAGTTTAGCTTCACTCCATCCTCAACCCGATAAGGTCCCACAAGTTCATCTTTGATGATATTAGCCCATACCAGTACCCCACCTCCACCTTGCTGGCGTCTGAGTCGGAGTGGAGCTCTCTGCCCTTTACTGATCCAGCCTCTGACCCATACATCTGGCCCATCAAGAGTCACTCTCATTTCCTTAGTCCATAAAACCTTTGAAAAATCAGTCTT
This sequence comes from Allobates femoralis, assembly GCA_033576535.1. Lineage (NCBI taxonomy): Eukaryota > Metazoa > Chordata > Amphibia > Anura > Aromobatidae > Allobates > Allobates femoralis. The sequence continues at coordinate 506,493,841 of JARQOC010000005.1, forward strand.
AAGATATTTCTTGGCCCAGTCTTGACGTTTTATCTTATGTTTCTTGTTCAGAGGTGGTCATTTTTCAGCCTTCCTTACCTTGGCAATGTCCCTGAGTATTGCACAGCTTGTGCTTTTTGATACTCCAGTAACGTTGCAGCTCTGAAATATTGCAAAACTGGTGGCAAATGGCATCTTGGCAGCTTCACGCTTGATTTTCCTCAATTCATCGGTAGTTATTTTGCACCTTTTTTGCCCAACAGACTTCTTGTGACCCTGTTGGTTATTTGCCATAAAACGCTTGATTGTTTGGTGATCATGCTTCAAAAGTTTGGCAATTTCAAGACTGTTGCATCCCTCTGCATGACATCTCACAATTTTGGACTTTTCAGAGCCCGTGACATCTCTCTTCTGACCCATTTTGCCAAAGGAAAGGAAGTTGCCTAATAATTAAGCACACCTTATATAGGGTGTTGATGTTATTACACCACACCGCTCCTCATTGCAGAGATGCACATCACCTCTTTAACTTAATTGGTAGTTGGCTCTCAAGCCTATACAGCTTGGAGTAGGACAACATGTATAAAATGTATCGTGATCAAAATACCGTATATGCTCGAGTATAAGCCGAGTTTTTCAGCACAAAAATTGTGCAGAAAAGTGCCCCCCTCGGCTTATACTTGAGTCAGTGACGGCTCAGAGTGTGGGGGGAGGTGTCCGGGGGCTGGAGGAGGAGGGAAGGCTGTAATAGGAGCGGGCGATCACGTGCCCCCGCACATTAGTGCAATGCAATATGCACTGCATCCCACTGTCCATCAGCGGCAGGGGGAGCGGTACATATTACACTACTATGTCAGCGCGCCCCCCCGGTGGTATATACAGCTCCCCCCCAGTGGTATATACAGGCGCCCCCCAGTGGTATATACAGGCCCTCCATCAGTGGTATATACAGGCCCCCCTCAGTGGTATATACAGGCCCCCCCCAGTGGTACGGTATATACAAGCCCCCCAGTGGTATATACAGGCCCCCCAGTGGTATATACAGAAACCCCTGTGGTATATACAGGCGCCCCCCCAGTGGTATATACAGGCCCCCCGTTGGTGCCGCACACCTGTAAAAGAATAGCTTTCATACTTATCCTCCTCGCTATCACCACGGCGCATCCTCCGCTCTCCTTCCTGCTTGTACCCGGCGTCCATCCATGTGACCGCGCACAAGCAATGACGTCATTACAGGTGCGCGGTCACATGGATGGACGCCGGGTACAAGCAGGAAGGAGAGCGGAGGATGCGCGCGCGGTGACAGCAGGAGGATAAGTATGAAAGCTCTTCTTTTTACAAGTGTGCGGCAGCAACCGGGGGCCTGTATATACCACAGGAGGGCACCTGTATATACCACAGGGGGGGCGCCTGTATATACCACAGGGGGGGCGCCTGTATATACAACTGGGGTTCCTGTATATACCACTGGGGGGCCTGTATATACCACTGGGGGGCTTGTATATACCGTACCACTGGGGGGGGCCTGTATATACCACTGAGGGGGGCCTGTATATACCACTGATGGAGGGCCTGTATATACCACTGGGGGAGCCTGTATATACCACTAATGGCGGGCCTGTATATACCAATGATGGGAGGCCTGTATATACCACTGATGGAGGGGCCTGTATATACCACTGAGGGGGGCCTGTATATACCACTAATGGCGGGCCTGTATATACCACTGAGGGGGGGCCTGTATATACCACTGATGGGGGGCTGTATTCCACTGATGGGGGTTGTAACCTCTGATGGGGGGGAACTGTATACCAGTGATGGAGGTCCTATATACCAGTGATGGGAGATTATATACCAGTAAAGGGGGCCATTTATCATGATGAGAGGGGCTGTATACCGTGATGAGAGTCTGCTTCATTTTCCCCCCTATGCTTATACTCGAGTCAATAAGTTTCCTGGAGGGTAAAATTAGGGGCCTCGGCTTATACTCGAGTATATACGGTACTCATTTGCCTAATAGTTCTGCACACAGTGTACAGGGTGGGCACTTTATATGGATGCACATTAAATGGGAATGGTTGGTGATATCAACTTCCTGTTTGTGGCACATTAGTATATGAGAGGGGGAAAGTTTTTCCAGATGGGTGGTGACCATGGTGGCCATTTTGAAGTCAGACATTTTGGATCCAACTTTATTTTTTTTCAATGGGAAGAGGGTCATGTGACACATCAAACCTATTGAGAATTTCATAAGAAAAGCAATGATGTGTTTGGTTTTAATGTAACTTTATTCTTTCATGAGTTATTTACAAGTTTATGATCACTTATAAAATGTGTTCAAAGTGCTGCCCATTGTGTTGAATTGTCAATGCAATCCTCTTCTCCCACTCTTGACACACTGATAGCATTCACAGCATAGACAATTGCCTTCAGATGAGTGATGAGGAAGACATTTTTGTGTGGCCGCCATGGTCACCACCCGTCTGGAAACGTTTTCCCCCTCCCATATACTAATGTGCCAAAAACAGGAGGTTGATATCACCAACTATTTCCATTTTATTTAGGTGCCTCCATATAAATGGCCCACCCTGTATAGAATTTTTTTGATTTTTGGAGAGTTTGTTCTTAGTAATGTTTTTTATTTGAAACTTGTTAATGCATGCTGGTGGATTCTGAATGTAACCCTTGAACCCCAGCCGTGGTCATTTGTTCACTTGTCCAATTAGAGCCTTCTGTGAAACTGTGCAGCTATTTAAACCACACTATATTATTGCTTTGTAACTGGTGCACATTTCCTGATGAAGAATCAGGGTTACGATTTGAAACGTGTAGAATAAACCACCATATGCTACAACGATTGCTTTGAATTGGGTTATTTGACATCAGCGCTGATTTCATACCATTTTTCCTGATATCCAAAGTGTTGAAAGGCATAATAATCTTAGTGTATGTAAACTTGTGAGTTTGCAGAATGTAAAAAAATGCAATAAAACATTCGCTCTCTCATTATTCTGACATTTGTAGTGACATCAACATATGGGCTGTCCCAAATTGTTTAAAAGCATAGTAAAATATGTATGTAAACTTGTGACTTTGCAGAAAGTAATAAAAATGCCTTAAAACAATTCCTCTCTAGTTATTCTGGCATTTGGCAAATATAAATAATTATGGTAATCCTAATTGACCTAAAACGGGAAAGTTTTTTTCTGATATCATGTCAGATGGTGAGAATAACATGCATATGTCTTTTTATTTAGTGTAACTAAACTTCTGGTTTTAACTGTATATACTATGTGTAGAGACATCAGATGGTTTACACAGGATAAGTGACTGATACATCATACACCATCTCCTTTTTTGTTTCTGTGGAATTGAAGTTTACATTAATGACTTAGATAAGCGAGTATGTGTGAAATAAAATAGACAGAAAAAAATATTCATAGGTAACTATTTACTAGGCCCAAGCTTATGTGTGACCACCTTTACTCCGGGGATATATATTTTTTTTAGAAATGTAGAAAAGAACAGCATACCATGCTTTACTCCTCTAAAAATTATTATCCAGATTAAATATAGGAATATTGAATATAGTTACTAAACCCTCACCACTACAAACACTCATCTCATCTGGTCTGAGTTCTGGCAGTCTTTTTCACAGGTGGCAAACAGATAGACAATACAGTCGTGTGAACATAGCCTATGAAGAAGTAAACATGTTAAGGATGGGCCTCAACCCATAGACCACTGCTCTGTATTTGCCCAACAAGTGAAAATCCAGCCAGCCCCTGGTTTGTACTGATCTGTGAAGAGAGTTATTCACACCTTGGTATCTTATGTTCAGTTTCTGTCAATTTCATTCTCAGAACAACACTACATTGATGAGTTTTGAAAGGAAGATTTTTTTCTGATCATAGTCAAACTATAAATCAATATTATAGGTACACATATACCTTAAGCCCCCGTTACACACAGCGAGATCGCTGTTGCGTCACAGCTTTTGTGACGCAACAGCGACCTCGCTATGTTTGACACGTAGCAGCGACTGGGCCCCTGCTGTGACATCGCCGATCGTGTTGGAATGGCCTGGACCATTTTTTGATCATCGGGTTCCCGCTGGCTAGCATGCATCGGTGTGTTTGACACCTTAACAATGACCTCGTTGGCGACTCAGAACTCAGCCACGTAGGTCTGAGTCGTCAGACTAGCTGCTGTGTGACAGGGTCCCAACGACTGCCGAGGTCGTTATACAGGGCGCCATATCATTGCTGCGTCGTTGAGTAGACCTGACTGTTTGACATCTCACCAGCGACCACGTAGCGACGTTCCAGCGATCCTTACCAGGTCGTATCGTTGTCGGGATCGCAGGAATGTCCCAAGTGTGACGTGACCCTTACAGTAGAACAGGGGTTCCTATTTTTTAATAATGTTCCCTATCCTGGTCCCCATCTTGTAGTAATGTCCCTACATCCTTGTCCCCTTCTTGTAGTAATTACTCCATCCTTGTCACTATTCTGTAGTAATGTCCCCAATCCTGGTCCCCATCTTATAGTAATGTCTTCATCCTGGTTCCCATCTTATAGTAATGTCTCCATCCTGGTTCCCATCTTGCAATAATGTTCTACATTCTGTCTTTCTTTTCATACACATGAAAAAAAAGATTCTCACCTCTCCTCATCTCTCAGTGAACAAGGTCTCTTCTCTTCAACAACCAGGGTGGAGCATGGCAGTGACATCACACGCAGCAAACATACTGATGTCAGCTGCTGGCCTCTAATCTGCTGGTGGCTAATATTGGTATTGTGGTGCAGAGAGCAATTAAATGTGTTTCCAAAAATGCACATTCAGCTGAAACACATCATTGGCGTCAGTGGCACCCTAAAGGGGTCAACATTTTTCATGGGAGCTCATGATGCAGCTTCAGGGGCCACATGTAGCCCGCGGCTGCATGATTGAGACCCCTGCCGTAGATAGCTCTGCCAACAACTATCTCTGCCGACTCAATTGAGTATTCACATCTCTTTAAAGGGTAGAGGCAAGCAGATCACTGTCAGACACCTCTGGTGGCAGATATCATCTAGAGAAAACAAAAGAATTCAGCCTTTTTGTATTAGAAAATTCCTCCTGTCCCCAAGCAGTTTACATTAAAAATAAACTGTCCTTTAATCACACTACCTGAGCACTGAGTTTTCACCCCTGCTCTGGTGTCTATCATGTCAGCCCTAGAGTCAATCAGTGAGTTCAGTCGATCGTGCCATCTACACAGGGAAAGCTGCTGAGCTCAGTCTTTGTCTTCAGCACAAATGATATGACTTCAGTGCTGCAAAAAATAACGTCAGACCAGGGCAACGTCAGAGACTCAGCACTGGACCTGGAGAGAACAGGTAAAAGACTGTGTATATTTTCAAATCAAACTGCACTTAGGGACAGGGTGTTTCAGAAAATGGAAAACCCTTTTAATCTACTGTTAGTGTCTTAACCCTTCACTGACGTGCGGAAATGGCACGTCATATATCAGTTGCCTGTTTTTGATGCAGGCTCAGGAACTTTGCCGGCAGATGATGGCTGTGTTATTCAGCCATCATCTGCCTCTAACAGATGCAAGTAGAGTAGAGCTCTGCCCAAAGCTGTTGACCTGTTAAATGACATTGTCAATCTCTGACAGCAGCTTTTACAGCGTGTGGTTCAGGGTTGCGCTGTTTTAATTGTCCATCAGCTCCCTCGCCATGCATTCAAAGGTGCTGCTAATGGGTTGCCATCAATGCTGGGTTTCTGAAGAAGACCCCTGTGCTTGTCATGACGGTACTCCTATGACTTCTTTGCCTGGCGTTCATTGGAGACTGTAATTTTTTTATATACAGCAATATTAAGTATTGCTGATTATAGTATAGGAAATCAGACAACTGCAAGTTCAAATCCCCTAAGGGGACTACACAATGCAGTGTGAAATGAAAGAAAATGTAAAAAAAAGATTATTTAAAAAAAAATCTATATAAAAATTCAAATCACATCTCTTCTCCCGATTAAAAATATATATTTTAAAAAATACGGTACATGTCTGGCATTTGCTGCATCAGTAAATGCCAATATTTTAAAATATAAAATTAATTAAACCAATTTATTAAACGTTTAAAGACACAAAAAAATCAAATTGCCAGAATTGTTAGTTTAGGCCACCACAACACCGCAAACAATGCAAAAGGATGCTACTAATATATCATATCTGCCCCGAAATGGTGTTAATAAAGATGTTAACAATAATAATAATTATTATTATTATTAATATTATTATTATTATAATATGGTCACATACATGACTTTTTTTTAATTAATTTCCACATTTTTTGTCACCACTGATATAAATGAAATTATAGTTGGGAGCTTTATTCTTCAGACACGGAGTATGGATCCATGCACTCTTTAAAGCCCAGTTTGGAACCTATTTTCTTCATACAGGCACCAATATACTGGGTCACTGACCCTTTTCCAACATGTATTAAAATTACAATTCTAGTTTAAAAATGGAAACTTTTAATAAAAGTTTAGTTACTCTTTAAGATGTCACAAATAGTGTGTGGCCTATTGAAGTGTTACGGGGAGACGTCATGGAGAACTTGCTTTCAGCCCCGCTTCCTTGTTGTATACGCAGATTGGCCTATCTTGTAAGCAGGAGTGATACCTCCAATGCAAGAATATGTGAGAACTGCAGATAATGCAATTCTATAATATATTCTTGCCCAGAACATTCTGCAGAACATTTCAATTTGGAATTTTCAACACACTGTAAATTTCATATATATGAGAAGAATGGCTGCCATTATTAGGATTGTACCGCAAATGACTATTTACACAGTGACACAAGCAGTCTGACACATAGGACTTACCATCGGGGTATAGTTTAGGGGGGAATAAATGCAATGTAATCACATCTTCCTGGGTCAGATGCCTATAACCTACATGCATGTTCACAGACTAATACATTTCTAATCAATCTGAAAGCCTTACATCTATCTCCTGAACATTAGCCCGGACCACATGTGCAAAATTTATGTTTAGAAAAACTATTACTCTAAACAGCATGATGTCAGGGAACGGAAATTGCAATATTTTACCTGTCAATTCCTATTTCTTAGTTTATTGGTTATCATGTGAAACCTTAATTTGATGAAATTTTCTCATTTGCATACCAAATTAGCACACTGCATGGGATTCCTACCGTAATACACTTCTGCATTATCTCCCAAATTGACTATGATGTGTTACCAAGTGAGAAGGGTTGCAAATTTTACTTTGAAATGTGCAGAAATACATTTAAAGCCATACCGGACCGGTTTTAGCATAGGCTGACCTCATTATTTGTATTTCACAATTATATTCTCAGAAAAGCCTCCGTCTTTCATTAAACTTGTATTTGAATACGCGGCAAATGGAACGGAGCAGAGCTCATTGTTTCCATCTGAGATAATTAAATTAAGACAATACTTCACTTACTGTGTAAATGATTTTTACCATTGTGAAGTTAAGGAATGGAAGTGAATGCACTGAAAGTAACCAGCAGACAGTCAGGTAATTGTAAATTACCTTTATTCACAGAACGGATTTCTATTTAAACACTTTAATGAAAATAAACATAATGTTAAATTGTGTTTGCCTCTTCACATGGTCCACGGACCCTCTGCTCAAGTGTTTCTGACTAATTAAGAAAATTATTATTTTTTCTTATGGTGCTTAAAAGATAACTTGCATTCCCGCCTGGTGCTTGTAATTCTCATTGCTGGAACACTCGAGACCTCAGCTCCTTCATGTGAAAAGTCAACACAGGAGAATTTAACATAGACAACAACTGGCAAATCGAATGTAAATGTGCAGAATACAAGTCGAACAAGTGAGCAATGACTAAAGAATGGAAATGTACATAAAAGAATAAAATCTTGTATCTGTCCTCGGTTTATGTTCTTGGTTTTCTACTGGTAAAGGTTATTTACTATTCGATAACGGAGGAAGCTCGAGGGATTGCAGAGGTTGTAGTCACTTCTGGGGTGCGGTGCCAGACAAAAGCCACATATGTATATGCCAATATTACAAATGGTACATTGTAGTTAAAGAGAACCACCGGGTCAAAAGTGACCAGTATTTGCTATTATTTTATACTTGCTGCTCCCATGAGTATTCTTTTTTGTGATTTTTATATCCGCCTTATCCTTCCAGAGATATGGGTCCTTTCATTTAATCCTAATGTTTATAGGCTTTACCAAGAGGGCATGGCTCACAAATTAATAATGTGGTGCAGCCTAAAGACGTGCCCCCAAATAGTCCTGTGCAGTGGCGTAACTTGAAGCTCATGGGTCCCGATGCCAAAGCTCCAACGGGGCCCCCAATTATTGCAAACCTTTATTAACATTAGTGTTTTTCTATAGGACAAAGGGACTTTTGTGGCCCCCTAGGCTCCAGGGCCCAGGTGCAATTGCAACCCCTGCACCTGTTGTAGTTACGCCCCTGGTCCTGTGACCATGTCCCTTAATAAAGATCATAACAATCAGCACTAACTGAAAAAAGACCCATATCTCTGGAATCGTGTAGGTGGATTAAAAATGGAGGATTAAAAACAATATACTCAGGGAACAAAATTAAAAGGAACCCGTCGCCATGAAAATGCAGTGCAATCTGCAGGCATCATGTTATAGAGCAGGAGGAGTAGAGCAGATTGATATATAGTTTTGTGAAAGAATATTTCATTATAATCTATGTTTTCTTATTTAAATTTCTGATCTTTCTGGAATTTTCGGTCCAGTGGGCGGTCCTATCAGTGACTGACAGCTTTCTTTATATGTAAGCATGCAAATATAACTGTCAATCACAGATAGGACCACCCACTGGATGAAAAATCCCATAAAGTGCAGAACTTTAAATTATGAAAGCACAGGTTATACAGAATTTTTTTCTTACAAAACTATATAACAACTAGATGGTGGCCCGATTCTAACGCATCGGGTATTCTAGAATATGTATGTAGTTGACATACTGTGACTGACAGAACTTGTTCAGTCAACTTGAGTGAACAAAATATATATATATATAGCAGCGCTATGGTATATGGTGGTACATTACAGCACATGTATAGCAGCACTATAGTATATGGCGGTACATTATAGTACATGTATAGCAGCACTATGGTATATGTCGGTACATTACATTACATGTATGGCAGCGCTATACTATATGGCGGTACATTACATGTATAGCAGCACTATGGTATATGGCGGTACATTACATGTATAGCAGCGCTATAGTATATGGTGGTACATTCCAGCAATGTATAGCAGCGCTATGGTATATGGCAATACATTACAGCATATGTATAGCAGCACTATGGTATATGGCGGTACATTACAGTACATGTAAAGTAACACTATAGTATATGGCGGTACAGTATAGCACATGTATAGCAGCACTATAGTATATGGCAGTACATTACAGTACATATATAGCAGCGCTATGGTATATGGTGGTACATTACAGCACATGTATAGCAGCACTATAGTATATGGCGGTATATTACAATACATATACAGGTGCACTATGGTATATGGTGGTACTTTATAGCACATGTATAGCAGCACTATAGTAAATGGCGGTACATTACAGTACATGTATAGCAGCACTATAGGATATGGCAGTACGTTACAGTACATGTATAGCAGCGCTATGGTATATAGCGGTACATTACAGCACATATATAGCAGCACTATAGTATATGGCGGTACATTACAGTACATGTATGGCAGCGCTATAGTATATGGCAGTACATTACAGCACATGTATAGCAGCACTATAGTATATGGCAGTACATTACAGCACATGTAAAGCAGCACTATAGTATATGGCAGTACATTACAGTACATGTATAGCAGCACTATGATATATGGCGGTACATTACAGTACATGTATAGCAGCACTATAGTATATGGCAGTACATTATAGTACATGTATAGCTGTGCTATGGTATATGGTGGTACATTACAGTACATGTATAGCAGCACTATAGTATATGGCAGTACATTACAGTACATGTATAGCAGCGCTATGGTATATGGCGGTACATTACAGCTCATGTATAGCAGCACTATGGTATATGGCGGTACATTACAGTACATGTATAGCAGCACTATTGTATACAGTGGTACATTAAAGTACATGTATAACAGCACTATAGTATATGGCGGTACATTATAGTACATGTATAGCAGTGCTATGGTATATGGTGGTACATTACAGCACATGTATAGCAGCACTATAGTATATGGCTGTACATTACAGTACATGTATAGCAGCGCTATGGTATATGGCGGCACATTACAGCACATGTATAGCAGCATTATAGTATATGGCAGTACAGTACATGTATAGCAGTGTTATAGTATATGGTGGTACATTACAGTACATGTATAGCAGCACTATAGTATATGGTGGTACATTACAGTACATGTATAGCAGCACTATAGTATATAGCGGTACATTACAGTACATGTAAATCAGCACTATAGTATATGGCAGTACATTACAGCACAGTACAGCACTATGGTATATGGCGATACTCCGCTCCCCACGGCCCCCCGCTCCCCGCGGCCCCCTTGCTCCTCCACAGTAAAAGTAAAAATAAAAAAATCCTCAGTGAGGATACTCACCTGTTTGCTGGATCGCTCCACCTCCGTCTTCTAGGTCCTACAGGCCATTAGGACCTGTCGTTGCCTAGGAAACCGATCAGCTGATCGGTCACATGACCGCTAACTGCCGGGGGGCAGGATGGATGTGGGGGGCAGGATGGATGCGGGGGGGGCAGGATGGATGCGGGGGGGGGGCAGGATGAATGTGGGGGAGCAGGATGGATGTGGGGGAGCAGGATAGAGGTGGGGGACCAGGATGGAGCCGGGGGGGGAGAAAGATGGAGCCGGGGGGGGCAAGATGGAGCCAGGGGAGCAGGATGGATGCCGGGGGGCAGGATGGATGCGGGGGAGCAGGATGGAGCCAGGGGGGTGGGATGCATGTGGGGGGGCAGGATGGATGTGCAGAGGCAGGATAGATGTGGGGGAGCAGGATGGAGCCGGGGGAGCAGGATGGAGGCGGTGGGGGCAGGATGGAGCCGGCAGGGCATGAAGCCAGGGGGACAGAATGGAGGCAGGGGCAGGATGGATCCAGCAGGGCATAGAGCCATGGTGGCAGGATGGAGGCGGAGGGACAGGATGGAGCCGGCAGGGCATGAAGCCAGGGGGGCAGGATGGAGCCAAGGGGCAGGATGGTGCCGGGGGAGCAGGATGGAGGTGGGGGGGCAGGATGGAGCCAGCAGGGCATGGAGTCAGGAGGGCAGGATGAAGGTGGGGGGGCAGGATGGAGCAAGCGGGGCAGGATGGAGCGAGCGGGGCAGGATGGAGCAAGCGGGGCAGGATGGAGCAAGCGGGGCAGGATGGAGCGAGTGGGGCAGGACGGAGTCGGGGGGCAGGATGGAACCAGGGAGCAGGAGAGTGGCAGGGGGGCAGGATGGAGCGATCTGGGCAGGATGGAGCCAGTGGGGCAGAATGGTGGCGAGCGGGGCAGGATGGAGCGGGGCAGGATGGTGGCGAGCGGGGCAGGATGGAGGCGAGCGGGGCAGCATGGAGCGAGCAGGGCAGGATGGAGCGAGCAGGGCAGGATGGAGCGAGCGGGCAGGATGGAGCGGGGCAGGATGGAGCGAGCGGGCCAGGATGGAGCAAGCAGGGCAGGATGGAGCCGGGGGATCAGGATGGATGCAGGGGGAGCAGGATGGATGCGGGGGGGGGGGGGGGGGGCAGGATGGATGTGGAGGGGGCAGGATGGATGCAGTGGGGCAGGATGGAGGTGGGGGGGCAGGATGGAGCCAGGGGGCAGGATGGATGCGGGGGGGCAGGATAGACCTGGGGGGGCAGGATGGAGCTGGGGGGGCAGGATGGAGCCGGAGGGGGCAGGATCCCCCTCGCCCCCCTCTGTTCTCACCCGTCTTTTGCAGCGGTCATGTGACAGGACAGGCTGTGTGCTGTCACATCAGCCCGCCCTGTCACATGACCGCTGTGTTTACAGAGGGAGAAGATGGGTGACAACAGCGGGAGGTGAGAGGGGGAGGTGAGGAAAGGCAAGGGGGAGGCGAGGAGAGGCAAGGGGGAGGCGAGGTGGGGGCGGCGGGGGTACCGATGCTGGGGGTCGCCGCGGCTGTACATGTAACCTGGCGACAGCGACGCTTATGCATCGCTGCCGCCAGGGTACAGCTACTATATAATCGCCTAATTTTGAATGCGCACGGCTTTTTGCATACGCGGCGCTCATTGGTTGCCGCAGCTACCGGCAGCCAATGAGCGCTGGCGCGCGATTTCAGCGTCAGACAGACACGATTAGGGGATTATATAGTAGATCTGCTCTACTCCTCCTGCTCTATAACATGGTGCCTGCAGATTAGAATGCATTTTTATGGTGACAGGTTCCCTTTAAAGGAAACTGACCAATTTTGACCAGATGAGGAACCTGTGAGGAAGATTTTATACCTCAGGATAATGACATATACAGTATATACAGAGGCTTTCATGCTGACTACATACATACCGTACACCTTGATTGTAGAAGCTACGTTTCTGGGATATCCCAAACCAATTTAGACGTATTGTCACATGTTACTAACCATAAAACACCTGTTAGCGTCCAGTTGACAAGTGTCTCCTCCAAAGATAGAGGACTTAGTGGAGAGATTTTCCCTCCACAACACATTAGAATATAATTTGGCACTAAGGGAAAACTATATAAAATACAATCAAAAATGGTTTCCCTGGATCAAAACCTTGACGCACAACTTGTATAAAAATAAATCCATTGACTAGGACTAAGCTCTCTTCATACCATTATATATTCTGCTCTGATGTATGTAAAAAAATTGTAAAAATACTCACTCAGATCCTCAAACTGTTAACTAAAAGGAAAAAGCTCTGATCTTTTGATGTAAATTGCTTAATCTTTTCCCCTGTTTACCCCATGTAATCACTACCCCTATTTTTCTTTCTGTATTCCCATATGACCCAGCTAAATTTGAAAATCATTAAAAACCATTTGAATCACAAACCAAGCTTTTTGAGAAATCCAGTTTTGAAGCTGTATGCAAATGACCTGCAAGTGCTTTGGGATGGGACATTGCACTTGCAGCTCTCTTGCCCTCCCCCTATTTCCCACTACCTGTCTTATGTGTCAGACTGACAAGTTACTCTTGCTTTTGTAGCTAAATAAAGGGAACATAGCACTCCAGTCCCAGTGCAAGGTGCTCTAGTGGGATTCTACCCCTTATATACCATGATTAAAAGAACTTTTTTTACTTGCAAGGTATAGTTCTGTTTATTGTTCAGCAACCAAAAAACTTGATTATGGCCTTTCTCAAGTATCAGGAGCTGATTACAAAGTAGAAAAAAGTGCCATGAGTGGCAGTATAACTGATCTGGTGTAAGACTGTCTCCGTCTTCTTTATTTTACATACAGAGCATCTACATAACTGCCTTTCACCAGAGTGGTTTTACCGCTACTCACTGCACTTTTTTCTACTTTGTAATCAGCTCCTGCAAGCTGATGTTTGAGAAAGGTCATAATCGGACTGAACCATCAGGTTTTTGGATTGCTGAACCATAAACAGAACTATACTTTATCCTTGTTTCAGTGATCAGCTTTCCTTATCAAGATCTCTTTCAAGAGCCGTAGGTGCCTGGAGTGACAGATATGCAGATCGATACACTGGATCCTTCAACATCATGAGAACCTTTCTGTGCATACGTCACCCGGACACTGATGGTGGCGCTTGTGCAATAATCACTGAAAAAGGACATAAAACTTTAAAAAAAACTCACCAAAAGTTAGCCATGTCAAATATCCATAGCAGGAGGCTGCCAGTTCCACTGGAGTCAACACAGGTGTCTGAATATCGGTGGCACTTACGACCAGCCATGCTGACAAGAACGAGACTGGTGGTATTTATAGAAGGTTACCAACAGGGCATCAGTCACACAAGTCCATGTGAGGCACAGTGAAAGAGCTCAGCCTATCGGTCACACCAGCTATTAGACAAGGCGAGTCGCTCTGCATCAAATACATGCATCACAAGTGACCTCCTTGTCCAGCAGTCTCCTCCTTGTCAGCATGGCCGGTCGCAGGTGCCACAACCGTCCCCATGCCTGGGTTGCAGGGGACTGAGCACCGGTATTCAGACACCTGTGTTGCCTCCAGTAGAGCTGGCAGCCTCCTGCTTGTTGTAATGGATATTTGACATGGCTAAAGTTTGGTGAGTTTTTTTGAAGTTTTATGTCCTATTTCGGTGTGATTTTTTCAAAATGTTCGGTGGTTTACCCACTAAACAAACATATGGTCAGGAGACATATGGTTAGGACTCGTAAGCGTGAGGGCCTTGACGGTGGATTATGAGTTTACGTTATTTTGGCCCAAATATCCA
>JARQOC010000005.1:506508401-506548220 GCA_033576535.1 Allobates femoralis
ACCAGACATTGAACCTAACCTGTTACATGGTACAATATCGTTAATGATATCGTTGGTACATCACGGGTTTTGGGGTGGAGCAATGACGTCGTTGCGTGTGACAAGTAGATACGATCAACGATAAGTCGGCTGATCGTTCATCGGAGGTTGGTGATCAGGACCTTAAACCATTCGATGATCCTCCGTCCAACCTGCAGCATCGGTGGGTGTGACACCATGATAACAATGTTGTTAACGACCTCGCCTATTCAAAAGAACTGAAGGACGTAGGCGAGCTAACGACCGCAAGTATCATTCGCGGAATCGTTGCTGCGTCGTTAAAGATATCTTTATGTGTGACATTTCACTAGCGATCATTGAATAACGTTCAAGCAATGTAGGTCAAGTCGGATCGTTGGTCGGATCGTTCGACCATTGAAGCGTGTAACCCAGGCTTTAGAGATTTACCTCCAAGAGAGATTGACACTCCTGTTAATTTGTAATCAGGGTCAAGATAGTGCACCAGAGAGTTGTCAAGATTATATAACAATAACGAGGCGTTAAGAATAAAGGAAAAGGCAACACCAATTGATATGATTTTAGAATACCCCCAGTCATCTGATTGGGCTTTGAAAATGTCAGGAAGTGTTCAGTACCTTATGCAGTTGGGACTTCCTAAGTGGAGTTGAGTAGAACTTAAAAGTGACCTGTGAATGGGACAGGTATGCTTCAAAATACAAGAATGAATCACATATAACCTATTAGGTTTTACTGATGATATTCCCAATGAGTGCAATGATAGCTACAGTTTCTATAAATTAAAGCCAATGTATTAGGCTTTGGAATTACATGTATTTTCCCACTGCGAGTTCCAACGATGTGTTCCTCATGGGCACCGGTAGGACAAGCGGGTATGGTACTGACAGAACCTGGCCATGTGACTCAGCCTAAGAGTCACATGGCCAGGTCCTTAAAGCGCGATACCAGGGAGTAACTCATCGCTTGAAACTGTGGACTTTGGGGAAGGTAGTAAGGTGTCTGTGTGTATGTCTGTGTGTCTGTGTGTCTATCCGTGTCCACCCTACCCCTTATGGATAGTGTTGCGTTTTTGCTTTGAAAAAGCAAAAGTACAGCACTACGAAAAGGAGAAAAAAAGCCACACAAATGGATGATGCATTTGTGATGCTTTTTTTGTAAAAAAAAGAGGATCCATTGTAAGTGCAGTTTAAAAAAAATGTAGCAACAAAAACGACCAGTGTGCACATGGCTTTAGCGTCTTTAAATTCTCACACTGGCCACTGGGGCTTTTTTAGACTCATGGTTCCTCACCTTTCAGGAAGAGTTTTCAGCAAGTTCCTTACCAGCAGAGCAAAGATTACACTGACAGGTAAAATCCAAATAAACCTGAAAACACAGGATCTACTAAGATGTCACAGCTGACTCTGCTCTCCCTCCTCCTCACTATGACCTATGCTCATTAAAAGGCTCAAAACAAAAGATAGGACCTGAGTCTGATCATTGTTGCTATGTACACGTATTATGTCCTGAAACATAAGAAAGTTAGAGCCTAAAAAAGCCCATTGGTTAGTGTGAAAAAAAGCATATTTAGTAATTTTGTTTTTTAGCAAAGATCATGATATGAAAAGAAAATACCATTAAAAAAAGACATGAGATATAAATAATAGGCCTTTTTCTGATGATTGCTTCACTTTCAGGGGGATATGGACAAATTATGTACATATGTATAGTTAGAAATTAATTTGTTTGGTTGACCTAGGAATTGAGTTTGAGTAGTGAGTAGACTAATATTTATTTTCCCAGCATAGCAAACGACTAGAAATCAAGAAAAAGTAATACATTAAGAATAATTTGCATTTGACACCCTAATATTTGACTGATCTGGCCTTGAATCAGACGAATACCCCAAACTCTATTCTTAGACAACTTCCTGGGATCTTGCTGTACAGTCATGTCTTGGTTCTCCTATAACAATGCAGTTGTATCTTGCTATACACCAATTGGTTTTCTATCCCTTTAAGGTCTTCATACCAGTATGATCGGAGTTGGCATACTAATATACTGAGGATGAGCTCCAGAAAAATAACCAGCATTTAAATATTGCTTGCAAATCAAAATCAGTGTCTCTAATTCTTATTTCAATAAACAAAAATGAGCTCATAAATATGGATATACCGAACAGGCAAAAGTTTAATTATTTCTCCTGTGAGGGGTAAATTATGTCTGTGAAGAAAAAAAAATTACCAGCACTGAAAAGTCTATTTGAAATACACTGAGTAAGGATTAAACTATGTCCGACAGAGGCAACATTGTTCTGCAGACTTCAGAGATGGATTAGAGGGAGATATCAAAGCAATTTAGTGATAAACCTCATTATTTTATCTTCAGTCTATGTGGTTTCCTTTAGTGATTAATTAGGAGTCATTCTAAACAATACATTGACAGTGCAGAGCCGAGTGACAATATAATAAATATTGAGAGTATATTCCACTTTTACTATAGTCTTGTAGGCGCCATCCCATGAATGGAAATCTAATTATCACATCAGTGGGATTCAGTAAAGAAAAACTCAAGTTTAAGATCTGAAAATCTTCAGCAATTATACAAATTAGGCTAATATATGGTGAAGACCTCAGCTGTAAGACCCAAATATACAGTATATAGCTGTCAAATAAATAACCTTATAGCCAACAGTCATCTCCTTCAACTCCTCCATACACAGAAATGCTTAGCTCGGTTAAGCACTCCTGTGCTTTCTATAAAAAAGCCACTGCAAGACTCCTATGGTGATGGCTTATCTCCCAGAGACCAAAAGGATTGGCGATTGGAAATCCACCAGGCTGGATACTTAACTTTCCTGACATCACATATTGATGCCCCAATAGGCTAAACCATCAGCAAATTTGGCCTCCTGTACCATCTTTATGCTGATGAAACACAACTATACACTTCATCCCCTGATCTTAACCCCGCTGTAATAAAAAACACCAGTGACTATATGTCTACAGTTTCCGGCATCATGTTCACTCGCTATCTAAAACTTAACCTTTCCAAAACTGAACTTCTTCTGCTTCCGCCCTCTACTAACCTCATTTAATCTGACCTCCTTCTCAGTGTGCGGCACGACAATAACGCCTAGGCAGCAGGCTCGATGTCTGGGTGTTATGTTTACTAGAAAAGAAGGGAGATACAAGAGGCGCAGATTGTGCCCTATCAAACAGACACTATAGTTCTTATGTGGATTATAAGTGTATCCACTCACCTTTTATGGTTGTGAGACTCACAACCAGTTTAAAAGCATAAGGCAGCTGCTGCAGAACCTCCACCAACGCCACAAAACCGCAGGAAATCAGAAGATAAAACTGGAATGGTATCCACGGTCCGCGCTGCTGCTCTTTATCCAAGGAATCCATAAGAGGTTATTACCATCAAAAGTTCTTTATTTCATCACACCAACGCGTTTCGGTGCTGTCCCAGCACCTTCCTCAGGTGCCCTGAGGAAGGTGCTGGGACAGCACCGAAACGCGTTGGTGTGATGAAATAAAGAACTTTTGATGGTAATAACCTCTTGTGGATTCCTTGGATAAAGAGCAGCAGCGCGGACCGTGGATACCATTCCAGTTTTATCTTCTGGGTGTTATGATTGACACAGATCTTTCATTTACCTCCTATACACAATCACTCACCCACTTTTGTTGGTTTACATGAAGAACATCTCTAGAATCTGCCCCTTTTTCCCTAAGGAAAAAACAAAATCCCTCACTGTAGCCCAGATCCACTCCCACCTTGATTATTGTAATTCTCTATTAATTGGCCTCCCCTTCATTAGATATTCTCCTCTCCAGTCCATCCGTGAAGCATGGTCACCTATCTGGCTAATCATTGCTCGGATGTTTCTGCTCTGTGCCAGTCATTGCACTGGCTGTCCATACATTATATAAGCCAATTTAAACAGCCTTTTCTTACCCACAAAGCTCTTCACAGCACTTCATCTCCCTATCTGTTCTCCCTCATCTCAGTCTCTCACCTTACCCGTTCTCTACGCTCTGCAAGCGACTTTCAAGTAACATCGGCACTAATCTGTACCTCAAACTCTGTCTTCAAGACTTCTTGTGAGCTGCACCAATTCTCTGGAATGCTTTACCTAAAAAAAATTAGGACTAACCACAACTTACACAGTTTTGAAAACACATCTTTTTAGGGTGTCCTATAATGCTCCCTAATCGAAGTCATGTACAGTTGTGGCCAAAAGTATTGACACCCCTGCAATTCTGTCAGATAATACTCAGTTTCTTCCTGAAAATGATTGCAATCACAAATTCTTTGGTATTATTATCTTCATTTCATTTGTCTTAAATGAAAAAACACAAAAGAGAATGAAGCAAAAAGCAAAACATTGATCATTTCACACAAAACTCCATAAATGGGCCAGACAAAAGTATTGGCACCCTCATCCTAATACTTTTTTTTTTTTAAATCAGATATTTTTTTTATTAAACCAATTAAAGATTAACCACTCCATCATAATACTTTGTTACAGTATTTTACATATTTCAAATCCCCGATAAACAACCCCCCCTTCCTCTCCCATAGACAGACTAGACAGTGTACATTGCTGTGAAAAAATCATACGAATAACAACTGTATGGATATTGTTTCCTCTTCCTCCTTTTACAGAGATCCAGCATCCTAGAAAAGAAGCAGTCACCATATTCACCACGATAAACATATTTATAACCCTTCACTCCGATTTCAGCCACGGGTTCCATAACTTCTCGAACATTGTGAAAGCATTCCTCCTTTTGTATACAGCTTCTTCCGTCCTTATTATATAATTAACCTGCTGTAAGTATTCCACTCTAGAAGGGGGTGTGGCCCTGATCCACCCCCTCGCTATCACCTTTCTTGCCATGAAAAGTAATCTCGCCACCGCTATCTTCTGCACATTCGTCACACCAATTTCTTCTACATAACCCAACACAAACACAATCAGTTTTCTCGGAACCACACACTCATATCTTCCTTCACCACCATCGAAAAAGCTTGCAATCTCGGACACTCCCACATCATATGTAACACACCCGCACCCTCAAGCATACAGCGCGGACACTCCGATGTACTCCTCATCCCAATCTTAAACAAAAATTCTGGAGATCTATACACTCTGTGCACCAAATAAAGCTGTGACAACCTACCCGGCTCACTCAGAGACAACTTTGGACCATACTCCAATATATATCCCACACCTCATCTTCAATTTCCCCTATTTCTTCCCATCTGTCCCGAGCCCGTATAGTATGCCGCAGTAAAAGATATGCAAAAGATCACCGTATACCGTTGAGAAAACCTCTCTAGTACCACCTTCCATACAAATATAATCCAGTACTATATCTTTGCATACTGTAAGATGACTCATTCTCATTTGCCTCTTATAAGCATGCAAAATTCTAAGATACAGAAATCTATCTGTCTCCGGAATCTGAAATTCCTCTCTCAAAGATTCAAACGTCTTTAATCTTTTATTCTCTACCAGTTGCCATAAGCATTCCATACCCAAACGTGCCCAGAGTTTTTGCTCTCCCAATTTATAAAATTCCTCTAAATTTTTGTTCAACTAGACAGAGGTGTATTGTGTCATTCCATGGACACCTCTCAGTTTTTTAATCTGAGCCCATACCTTCTGCACCAGACCCAGGGTGGGAAACCTCCCTCCCAAGTAACCCAGCTCCCCCACCTCCAAACTTTGCACCAGTGGGGATCTTTTTGTCATATCCTCCAGGATCCTTTTTAATGAACTTCCATGACTCTTTGAAACCCACCCTCTAAGATGCTGACTCTGGGATGCCAAAAAATAAATCCATGGGTTGGGCAAGGCAATTCCTCGCTCTGACTTTGGCCTCTGCAGGATCTCAAGTTTAATTCTTGGCTGACCTCTTCCCCAAACTAGATCTCTAAACAGTGAGTTCAGTCTGTGAAACAAACCCCACGGGAGCCACATCGGAGAGTTATGAAGCACATAGAGGATCTTTGGCATAAGAATCATTTTAGCCAAATTGGTCCTACCCACCACCGAGTGACGCAATTTAGACCAAGCTTGAGCCTTATCTTTCAGTTTAATCAAAAGCGGATTCACATTCAAACGAACAAAATCTGTAATCGGCAGGGCAATCTGAACTCCCAAATATTTAAATTGGGTTACTACTTTAAGCTTAGTACACCCAAAGTCTCCCAGCTCTTCCATTCTATCCCTCTCAATCATAAATAAATTGGATTTATCCCAATTAATCAGTAACCCCGATATATCCCCAAATTTCTCGACCAATTCCACTGCCCCCCGCAAGTGAGTCCACAGGATCCTGCAAAAACAGGAGTACGTCATCCGCATAAAGTGCAATCTTTTCTTCCACCCGACCAAATTTAAAACCAACTACTTCAGTGGATCTCCTAACATGTGCAGCTAGTGGCTCAATCGCGAGGGCAAACAATAATGTAGAAAGAGGGCATCCCTGTCGAGATCCCCTAGTCAGAGCAAATTTATCTGATCTCACTCCATTTACCCTTATGCAGGCGAGTGGGAAGGAATAAAGCAGTCTCACCCAGCCAATAAATGCCTGTCCAAAGCCCATTCTCTCCCTCAGCCGAATACTTGGTTGCACAACCTTTAGCCAAAATAACTGCGATCAACCGCTTCCGGTAACCATCAAAGAGGATGGGATTCAGGTCTGGACTCATTGCTGGTTTTATATATGTTTTAATTCAATAAATATCTGTTATTCTACCCAAATAACTGGGGTAATGTGAGAGTTGGTGTGTAATGTTTTATGGTACTTTAAGAAGAATTGATACCCAAAACTTAATGTGAATCTTTAATTGCTAAATTACAAGTTTTAATCGATGTTTAGTAATACTATTTCCTTACAGATATGGCAGCCTTTTTTCTCTTATTATTGCTGGACACATTTTTGCAAAAGACACAACAGCAAGTTCAGACAACTTGATTGTTTTATTGACTGTTACCTCCTAAGGTTTCAGTTATCAATATATACCCCCTATCCAATTCTCTGGCAGATTCAATCTTGACTCCTGCGTTCCCATCCCCTCTTTGCTAACATGTTTCATCCCTATTGGTTTCTTAAGTTTTGTAATGTTGTCAGCAAGAATTGGGGAACTCAAGCAAGAGACATATGAACCCACCTGCATGGGAAAAATGAAGCATCAGAAAGGTGACAGTATAAAAATGTGTATTTTGTATCCCTATATGTAAAAGTTGATAAAAATTAAAGACTATGGACATTTTTTTACATGAGACTGTTTTTATTTACATTTGCTAAGAAGCTATTGTCAGTTAAAGAGGACATGTCACCCCCCCTGCTGCATGGCAATCTAAATGCAGTACTGAATGCAGCATGTCTGCTGCATTAAGGTAAGGGGTCCCCATGTGTGTGTGCTGTGTACCCAGAGATATAGGCTTAGAAAAACAGTTGGAAGCCATAGAGGTAGTCCCTGCGGCTGGAGTGAGCTTGATTGACTGTGGCCATTCCATCCCCCACTGCCTCGGTGTGCCACCTCCTACTGTGCTGTTTATGCTTTGTCAAGGCAGGAATCTGGAGCTGACATAAGGACAAATGATGTGCATGCTGTGAGTGACAGCGAGGAAGAGGGCAGAAGCAGCACAGAGAGGCAGTGGGGGATGGAATGGGCACCCTCAATCAAGCTCCCTCCAGCCACTGAGATTGCCTCCATGGCTTCTAACTGTAAGTTTTACAAAGGCTATATCTCAAGGTACACAGCACACAGACACATGGGGGACCCCTTCCCTGAATGCAACAGACATGCTGCATTAAATGCTGCATTTAGATTGCCATGCAGCAGGGGGGGGTGACAGATCCTCTTTAAGAAAGTCACACTTAAGTTTCAGTTTACAATCTTTATTCCTACTTTATTTTTAAGTCCTCTAACATTCAGTTTGCAGTCTGATATAAATGTCAGATTTTTTGTTTATGGGAGTTTCTCTCTCAGTAATACAGGCTGGATGTAAAGTCTTTGTGTATTGGGGTTGCTGCTGCCTTCAATGATAAAAAAAAAACAAAGCTTCTATTCTCCAATTATTTCCTCTTTATGTGGTCTCCATAGTTTCTATAGCTTGAATCTATGTGCAGCCTCCTCATCGTTTCTGTTGCTACCTCTACAATTGAGAGAAGTGAGGGAGAGCAGAGAGAGCCATCAGAAATGAGAAAGAGCTCTGATTATTTCATTTGTATTAATTTTGCAGATCTCTCTGCTAGATAAAAGATGTACAGACATTCTGGAGTACCAAAATGCTAGACAATATTCAATGAAGGCTTTTTACAAAGTTGCTAAATTTTGAACTTCAAAATTCTGTGTAAAAGGTATACATAGACTTTAAGTTATACTTTTGCCACCACCTCCCTCAACTCCTCCATCGGTTTTCACAATTTCAATGGAAGATGCATCTTGCAGATGCAGATACCATAGAATAGAATGGTGCAGGAGGAAGTCATCAGCTCTCTGCTGCACCAATCTGCCTGTGCATCTGAGTGATGCAGCACAGCAGGCACAATGGCATCATTACATCGTGCCTTGTGTGTGGATAGAGACTCAGTTGGCACAGTGAACTGACTAAAGCAGACATTGAGAGAATGGGGGAAGGTGAATTTTGTTTTTCATTATCATTGTCAGTACCTGGGGACATGATGCTTTATTTGGGGCATCATAGTATGTGTGATGGTGAGGCTGTAGGGCTATCAAACTATGTATGGATCAGCATACTGTTTTGGGGATGGTGGGGGTCTTCATACTGTCTAGAGACTCTCAAACTGCATGTCAGGGCTGTGGAGGACATCATATTGTATGTGGGGCAGTGGAGGCCCTCATACTTTATGGGGAGCTATGGGTGGCATCATATTGTGTGTAGGTGCCTTTATGATATGTAGAAGGTTGTATGGGTCTTCATACTGCATGTAAGGACTTTAGGGGACATCATATTATTTAGAGGCCCTGATACTTTGTGGGGGGCTGTGAGTTACATTATACTGGGTGTTGGGGCCCTCACACTGACTGTGGGCTATGTTGGGGACATCATATTGTGTGTGAGGGCCCTCATACTCTGTGGGAAGACCATAAAACTGTGTATAAGGGCTGTGGGGCCTATATGCTGCATATAGCAGAGTTGTGGGGCAATCATACTTTATGAGGGCATCATACTTTGCTGGAGGCAATGTGGTGTTCTCATAATATGCGTCAGTGGTGATTGTAGGGGGAATTCACTATGGGGTATCATGTATCATGGGGGGCCTTTTTACGGCATTATAGTCTATAAGGGGCATAAAAAGACTATTGTAGTAAGTGAAAACACTAAGTAACTTAAGTATTGGCATAAATACGGTATACCTGCCATAATAAATGTTCCTCTCCCTATTTGAACAGTTGGGAGGTATGACCCCATCTATTATGCGGAAGGTTTACTTTTTTATTTTGGTAGGGGTCAGCAATTAGGAGTTTTGCTATGGGGCACCTTGATTTCTATGTATGCCATTGAACATGTCCCTTCATTCTAGCCAATAGTGAGTGAAAGTACTAACTCATAGTCCTCCATGTATATCTTCAGCAGAGATGTTTCAGTTATCCGACCAGAAGATAGAAGTGGCGAACTTTAATAACATAATTTGTCTCGTAAATATATTCAGTGAAATGCAGTTTTTTGTTTTGAGTCAAAACTAGGGGTGGATCAAAATAGAATGTGAAATATCAAGGAAGGACTAGGGTTTAGACACACAGAAATTATCATATTCTATCTGTTGCATCTACTTCTGGCTTTGGCCCAAAAACTGTTTCTAGGCCAAGGCTCAGTAGAAATCAGGGTTATTTATTTTCATAGTCCTGCCCATAAATAAAACTAAGGCAAGCGACACACAGTACGAGATGCATGCAAGACACTCTCACGAGTCTCGCATGCCTTACAACCGCCGCTTTCTGGAACGGAGCGTGTCAGCTACATAGAAACACATGCAGCTGACATGCTCTTGTCAAGAGAGATGGCAGGTGTGTTGGGTGAGGCATGGGAGACTCGTGTGAGTAGCTTGCATGCATCTCGCACCGTGCGTCTCCGGCCTAACAGCTTTGCTGGACCTTGCTTTTTTTTTTTTCGGCACCAACAATTAGAATGGTGGCAGGAATAATTCTGCGTGCAGTACTTGCATTTCTGTTGTGTTTTTCACCCATGTGCCAATTTATTTTGAAGGATGACATGCGCTTCAAAGAAGTTGACAAAATAGGTACGAGCATAAGAAAAAATGAAGTGTGTGCATGACATTTCAGAAGTCTCACTGATTTTGTTGTTACTGTGTATTTTATGCACCAAATAAGCTGCGTAAATTTGCAGCCAAAACACCATGTGGGAAAGTACCCTTAGATGTCGAAGACCAGCTGTCTGATCCCATTGACTATAATAATCCACTCACTTTCCATCATTATGTCCAACATTTTATTGGATAAAAGAGGACGGCCTATCACGCCATCTCATTCTATTTTTTGGTTGAATTTGTGATGAAACCTCCAAAGCAGATGTGAGCAGAGCCTTAGATGTTTTCTCAAAGTCCAGTAAAATATGGTCACATTAGTTCCCCGCTCTCGTTTCTAAATCTTTAATATCTAAAGTTACTTTTTTTTTTTTTTAAAGCGAATGGGGCCATAGCTTCATGTTGAGTTCAGTACTCTCACTAGTAAGTGACAGTAACTTCGAAGGAAGGAGTCAGGTAGGAATTTTTTTGCTAGGCATACAGTACATGACTGTGGGCAAGGAAATTCTCTCTTGCCTTTGGGCACTGAAACATTGACATTAATTTGTCGCCTGTCACTGCAGGGACTGAGCCTAAAATATTCTATAGATAACATAAAACATATAGCCCGTTATACAATGAGCTACTTTCCACTGGAATGAAATGAT
Source organism: Allobates femoralis (assembly GCA_033576535.1). Taxonomy (NCBI): domain Eukaryota; kingdom Metazoa; phylum Chordata; class Amphibia; order Anura; family Aromobatidae; genus Allobates; species Allobates femoralis. Next base: position 506,519,365 of record JARQOC010000005.1, read on the forward strand.
AGAATCAAGTTTATTATCGTCTCCGTGTTCCTGCCTTGTCGGTAGCGTATGGGGGGGGATGTGATTAATTAGATTACAATGAGATGATAGCAGAAACTGCTCAGGTAAAGCTTCATAAATATCTGCTGCTTCATCATCTCTGTAGAATAGAAAGTGCAATCTGAGGAATAAATTAATTTTGCTAGCATATAATTCACTATATTAATTAGACATTTGTTGCCTAAGATTTACTCGTAAGAAAAATATGCTAATCAGAAGTCGTAGAATCGTTGCTATAAATATCTGATACAACCTATAGAGTCTCGAATATTTTAATATTACTTCCATATTTTATTTTTGGCTAGACAGATATCTGTAACTCTATATGATGCACTCCGCATGAAGAGGGCTGTGACGTTTGCATTCGGCATGGCCATTGGGTACCCCCATGTCAATGTCATAGACGTCAGTTCTTAAGAAGAAATTTATGTAAATGAGCAGTGAACCTTAAGTACAAAGCTAACAAAAGTAAATCTTGAAAAGAAGGGTTTAATCCAATCCTGGTGTATAGGTATTACTAATAACAGGGCAGCACATGCCACAATGAGCTATTTATGAGCAGGAAACTGTTTCAATTACTTCCAAAAGATTTATTATGGTTTAGTGTTTTTAGAGGAGTTATGGAAAATGAAAGGGGAAACTGTAACACTTCTTCCTTGGTTTAGAAGTTACCTCAGGGGAAATGGTGTATCAGTGTCCGCGCTGCTGAAATCCCAAGAAAACGATCCGGAAACCATATGTAGGTTGCATCAATCATCCATTTATTCCTTTTCCTACGCGTTTCAACACTGTCCTAGTGTCTTCCCCTGAGGAAGACACTAGGACAGTGTTGAAACGCGTAGGAAAAGGAATAAATGGATGATTGATGCAACCTACATATGGTTTCCGGATCGTTTTCTTGGGATTTCAGCAGCGCGGACACTGATACACCATTTCCCCTGAGGTAACTTCTGGATGATTCCCACGTGCATGTGGAAGGTGGAAGTCCTGCAGCAGCTGCATTTAATGCCAAATGCTTTTACACCAGTTGTGGGTCTCACAACTGTGCTAGGTGAGTGAATTCATACCCACCGCATACATTAGTGTCACTAGTGATAGGGCACTATTGCGCCTCTTGTTCCCCCCCCTATTTCTTCCTTGGTTTAGTTTTTGTAAATCTCATGTAATTTTTTATTTATTAATCGGCCTTCAGGTTGATCTCAAGACATGGCGACTTAATGGATGAACGCTCTGTAGCAAGATCTCCGCCGTTATCTTGACAGTATCAAGCAATTTGCCTGCTGGTCTTCGTCTTTGCCTTGTACCTTTTATTCTTCTGACCATAATGTCCTTCTCTAGTGATTTCTGATGATGTGTCCAAAGTAGGCAAGTCGTAGCTTGGTGATCTGTGCTTCAATCTCAAGTAAGTTAAAGAAATCTGATGAATCTGATTATCTATTGTTTATAATATACACGACAACTGAAAAATTTGGAACTCTCCATGAAAATGTATACTTATCTTATTTAAAAAATTAATAAACCTTTATCTTTTGAGGCTACTCTCTTGTGTTGGACTTGTTAATGGCCATTTATTTGGTAGTATGAAATCAAGTTGCAAGAAACCATTCATGGAGAATTTTGCTTTGCAGTCCCTAAACACCCCAAGGGTACCTTTACACGCCGCCACTTTTGGCGGTGTTCGGAGGTAATCTAACGTGCGCATGCACATTTTTCATGGCTGCCTCCGAACGCCGAAGTAGCTTTTACACGCCACAATTCCGCCCTCAACCTAAGGCGATGTGTCGCCCCGGAAGTTGCCACAGCAACAGCAGGAAACATCCGGTAGACTCCAGTCGCCGCCGCTGAACAGGTACGCCCACATGCCTTTGGTGATTGCGGCGTGTGAGGTGGCGTCTGGAGTCTACCGGATGTTTCCCACTGTTGGTGTGGCAACTTCCAGGGCGACACATCGCCTTAGGCTGAGGGTGGAATTGCGGCGTGCAAAAGCGCCTTCGGTGTTCGGAGGCAACCATGAAAAATGTGCGCGGCCGCGTTAGATTGCCTCCAAACGCCGCCAAAAGTGGCAGCGTGTAAAGGTACCCTAAAATGGTATATATGGGTTTCAGCTCACGTTATGCCTTATTCACACTCCATGGAGCACAGGAAACTGGTCTTGTCATGACCCAAAAACCAATAAAATGAATCTAGCTCCAAATATAAAGCGTTTTTTTCTGTTTTCTTTTAATCAAAGTGCAAACAGAGATAAGTATTCATGGTCAGCAATGCCCAAGACACTACTCAAATTTGTCTTTCTGTTTTGGATTCAGTCTGTGTAGGGTAAGTGACCCCCAGGTCATTCGGTCTGAACATAGAAAGTTACCGGTAAATTTGTTATTGTTAGACAAGGGACTCAAAGGAGACTTTACATGTTGTGCTGATTTCGTGTATTGAGGTTGTGTGTTGTGTAGAAAATGTGGATATGACATTATACTGGTCAATGGTCTGTAGTGTTGGATTGTAATATTAAATGGATTGTATTGATAGTGATGACTATTGGCAACAGCCTACTATATTACAAAGAAAACCCATATAGTTCTGACCCCTAGTCATGGGAGTTTAATATAATGCATCTTATAATTTAGTCAGGTAAGAGACAGAGATCAGACCATAGAGAATGGGTAGAGTCCCAGCTGGTTTACCTTGTCATGTTGTATGTCCCTGTGGAAAAAGACAGAAGATGAGTAATTTTTCCATGAAGGAACAGACTGACCAAGGTAGAGCTGCTGTCAAGGAAAAGAAAAAGAAGGAAAGAAATATGCATAGATTTTGTTATGCGTCTGGGTGCCAACTGGGTGGAAGACTTAATGAGAATTTTTGGAAAAGTGGGGCTGTTTGACAGATGCTGGCTTGTTTGATCAAGTTGAGATGTGGTGGAAGACTTCTAAATGTAACTAGAGGTGAGTTAAAGAACAAAAACCATGGTTAAAAGTTTTGTATGTAAAGAATGGGCATAAACATCCCAGGGGATAATGACCACTTATGACACTTTTATCTTAAGGATATCAGGGACTGACCTATTTCAGATAAAACTAAGACCCTGCAACCTGAAACTATCAAAGATCCATTTCTACTGCCCCTAACCAATGAGGATAAACTATCTGTTGAAACTGGATACTCAGAGCTCAACTATAGGTTAGCATGGGTGAAATATTCTGCACTCACCCTGAATAAGAGTAATTGTATAGTCTGCACTCTTGCTAGGTGTCACGGTGTAGTGAGAATGCTGATGAGGGATTGGCAGTTACGGGTAGGGTGACCAGGGAAGACTAGTCTGACCCTAATCTAGGAACCCTGAATGGCCCTGATCCTGAAGGTATCTCTACAGGTGAGAAGGTTTGTGCCTCCAGCCTCTCCCTAAAACTCCTCCACCAGCCCTGCGCTATTCCCCCCTCACCTCCCTCCACAGAACTGGGATACAGCAACTCCAAAAGAAAGGACATCAGCCATACAAACACACAGGTCAGCACAGCACGGCTTCCAGGCATAGAGTGTCCCTTCTACAGTAAATCATCCCCACAACATGATGCTGACACCCCGGGTTCTCCCAGTTAGGATGTAGTTTTTAGGTTTCCAGGCTTCTCCCTTTTTCCTCCAAACATAACGATGGTCATTATGATCAAACAGTTCAATTTTAGTTTTGTCAGAGCACAGGACATGTCTTCAAAAATTTAGGCCTTTGTTCTTGTGTGCATTTGCAAAAATTAATCTGGCTTATTTATATTTCTTTTGGACTAATGGCTTCTTCCTGGTAGAGTGGACTTTCAGCCCATGTTGATACAGCACTTGTTTCACTGTGGATAATGACACAATCTTACCAGCTTCCGCCATCATCTTCACAAGGTCTTTTGCTTTTGTTCTGTGTTGATATGCACATGTTGGACCAAAGCATGTTCATCTCTGGGACACAGAACCCGTCTCACTCCTGAGCGGTATGACGGCTGGACATTCCCATCTTGTTTGTAGCTGTGTATAATTGTTTGTACAGATAAACGAGGCACCTTCAGGTAACAGGAAATTGCAAACAAGAATGACCGGACTTACTGATAGCTTAGCTGATTTATTTAGACTTTCTCATGATGCTACACGAAGAAGCATTGCCTTTCAGGTGTGCATTAAAATACATCCACAAGTGTGTCTCTAATTAACTCAGATGTTGCTAATAAACCTACCAGAAGCTTCCAAACACATGACATCAACATATGGGCTGTCCAAAATTGTTTAAAAGCATAGTAAAATATTTATGTAAACTTTTGACTTTGCAGAAAGTAATAAAAATGCCTTAAAACATTTCCTCTCTCGTTATTCTGGCATTTGGCAAATATAAATAATTATGGTAATCCTAATTGACCTAAAACGGGAAAGGTTTATTCTGATATTATGTCAGATGGTGAGAATAACATGCATATGTCTTTTTATTTAGTGTATGTAAACTTCTGGTTTTAACTGTATATACTACAGTATGTGTAGAGACATCAGATGGTTTACACAGGGTAAGTGACTGATACATCATATACCATGTCCTTTTTTGTTTCTGTGGAATTGAAGTTTACATTAATGACTTAGATAAGCGAGTACCGTATATACTCGTGTATAAGCCGAGTTTTTCAGCCCAAAAATTGGGCTGAAAAGTCACCCCCTCGGCTTATACACGGGTCAATACGGTAATATATGTGTGGGGGCTGTGTCCGGGTGCTGGGGAGGCTTGAGGAGGCGGGGGGAGGCTGATGACTGAGCGGCCCGTCACGTGGGGCCGCTCATTAGATATGCACGGCTCCCCCCGCCCATCACAGCAGCAGGGGGAGCCGTGCATACAGCCCCCCCAGTGTATACAGGCAGCCCCCAGTGGCACTAGCCCCCCCCATCATGGAAAGAGCCCCCACACTTGGCAGAGCCCCCCCCCCGCTGCTTTACCATCCAGTGTCTTCGCCGCGGGTCCTGCGCGCTGTCATCCCGGTCTCACGTGACCCGGCGCGCTGACGTCATTCCACAGCGACCGCCGGGTCACATGAGACCGGGAAGACAGCGCGGGAGGAAGGACGCGACAGCCCGCGGTGATGAAGACGCTGGATGGTAAGTTAATGCAGCGGGGGGGGGGGCTCTGCCAAGTGTGGGGGCTCTTTCCATGATGGGGGGGCTAGTGCCACTGCGGGGCTGCCTGTATACCCCTGGGGCGAGCTGTATACCTCTGGGGCCTGCTGTATACCCCTGGGGCCAGCTGTATACCCCTGGGGCCAGCTGTATACCCCTGGGGCCAGCTGTATACCCCTGGGGCCAGCTGTATACCCCTGGGGCCAGCTGTATACCCCTGGGGCGAGCTGTATACCTCTGGGGCCAGCTGTATACCCCTGGGGCCAGCTGTATACCCCTGGGGCCAGCTGTATACCTCTGGGGCCTGCTGTATACCCCTGGGGCCAGCTGTATACCCTGGGGCCAGCTGTATACCCCTGGGGCCTGCTTTATACCTCTGGGGCCTGCTGTATACCCCTGGGGCCAGCTGTATACCCCTGGGGCCAGCTGTATACCCCTGGGGCCAGCTGTATACCCCTGGGGCCAGCTGTATACCCCTGGGGCCAGCTGTATACCCCTGGGGCCAGCTGTATACCCCTGGGGCCAGCTGTATACCCCTGGGGCCAGCTGTATATACCCTGGGGCCAGCTGTATATACCCCTGGGGCCTGCTGTATACCCCTGGGGCCAGCTGTATATACCCTGGGGCCTGCTGTATACCTCTGGGGCCTGCTGTATATACTCTGGGGCCTGCTGTATATACTCTGGGGCCTGCTGTATATACTCTGGGGCCTGCTGTATATACTCTGGGGCCTGCTGTATACCTCTGGGGCCTGCTGTATATACTCTGGGGCCTGCTGTATATACTCTGGGGCCTGCTGTATACCTCTGGGGCCTGCTGTATATACTCTGGGGCCTGCTATATACCTCTGGGGCCTGCTGTATATACCCTGGGGTCTGCTGTATATACCCTGGGGCCTGCTGTATATGCCTCTGGGGCCTGCTGTATATGCCTCTGGGGCCTGCTGTATATGCCTCTGGGGCCTGCTGTATATGCCTCTGGGGCCTGCTGTTTATACCTTTAGGGATGCTGTATATACCACTGGGGGGGATGCTGTATACTACCACTGGGGAGGCTGCTGTATACTTCCACTGGGGGGGATGCTGTATACTACCACTGGGAGGCCTGTATACCACACTGCTGGGGGCTGTATACCTGTGCTGGGGTCCACCCTCGGCTTATACACGAGTCAATAGGTTTTCCCAGGTTTTGGGGTCAAAAGTAGGGGGGTCGGCTTATACACGGGTCGGCTTATACACGAGTATATACGGTATGTGTGAAAAAACATAGACAGAAAAAAATATTCATAGGTAACTATTTACTAGGCCCAAGCTTATGTGTGACCACCTTTATTCCAGGGATATATTTTTTTTTTAGAAATGTAGAAAAGAACAGCATACCATGCTTTACTCCTCTAAAAATATATATCCAGATTAAATATAGGAATATTGAATATAGGTACTAAACCTCATCACTACAAACACTCATCTCATCTGGTCTGATTTCTGGCAGTCTTTTTCACAGGTGGTAAACAGATAGACAATACAGTTGTGTGAACATAGCCTATGAAGAAGTAAACATGTTAAGGATGGGCCTCAACCCATAGACCACTGCTCTGTATTTGCCCAACAGGCAAAAATCCGGCCAGCCCCTGGTTTGTACTGATCTGTGAAGAGAGTCATTCACACCTTGGTATCTTATGTTCAGTTTCTGGCAATTTCATTCTCAGAACAACACTACATTGATGAGTTTTGAAAGGAAGATTTTTTTCTGATCATAGTTAAACTATAAATCAATATTATAGGTACACATATACCTTAAGCCCCCGTTACACACAGCGAGATCGCTGTTGCATCACAGCTTTTGTGATGCAACAGCGACCTCGCTATGTTTGACACGTAGCAGCGACTGGGCCCCTGCTGTGACATCGCCGATCGTGTTGGAATGGCCTGGACCATTTTTTGATCGTCGGGTCTCCACTGGGCAGCATGCATCGGTGTGTTTGACACCTTAACAATGACCTAGACTCAGAACTCAAGCCACGTCGGTCTGAGTCGTCAGACTAGCTGCTGTGTGACAGGATCCCAACGACCGCCGAGGTCGTTATACAGGGCGCCGTATCATTGCTGCGTCATTGAGTAGACCTGACTGTTTGACATCACACCAGAGACCACGTAGCGACGTTCCAGCGATCCTTAGCAGGTCGTATCGTTGTCGGGATCGCTGGAATGTCCCAAGTATGACGTGACCCTTACAGTAGATCAGGGGTCTCAAACTCGGCTGGGTATCTGGGACACACAAAAAAAAATATTAGAATTTCACAGGCCGCATTCTTTGCAGAATGAGATTACATTTTACCATATTCTTTTTTAATACGTTTTGAAAAAAATTTTGTACAATTTTGGTGTTTTTTTTTAACTTTTTTTAGTGACATTAATCATATGGGTCATAGTACATAATTATAGTTTGGGTTGTTAGGTATGGACTGATACCTAACATGTATTTTTTTTATTTACTTTAGTTTGTATATAAAACAGTATTTTTAGTGGCAAAACATTCAATATTTTTTCATACTTCATGCTAAGTTTTTTTCCTTTTTTTGTTCCCCAATTGGCTTCATACAGTAAAATTGTCTTACAATTAGCACCATATACTAATTCTGGCCAACATCTTATAGCAATATCCTCCATCCTTGTCCCCATCTTGTGCTAATGTCCCCTGTATAGGTCCCCATCTTGTAGTAATGTTCCCATTCCTGTCTGTATTCTATAGTAATGTCTGTCATCCTATTCCCCATCTTATAGTAATGTCTCCATCCTAGTCCTCTTCTAGTGGTAATGTGTCCCATTTTGATCTTCATCTTATTTTAATATCCACATCTTGTTCTTGTTCCAATCCTTGTCCCTATTCTGTAGCAATGTTCCCCATCCTGGTCCCCATATTATTGTAATGTCCCCAACCTAGTCCCCTTCTTGCAGTAATGTCCTCAATCTGGTTCCTAGTTTAAATCTGTTTATTGTTACCAATCAAACAATCCAATACAAAAGAGAATGAGCATAGATTACATATCAACAGATGAAGGATTGTCGAAATATGCAAGTAAGCATTAAACATATCATTCATTCTGGTTCCTATTTTGTAATAATGTTCCCTATCCTGGTACCCATCTTGTAGTAATGTCCCTACATCCTTGTCCCCTTCTTGTAGTAATTACTCCATCCTTGTCACTATTCTGTAGTAATGTCCCCAATCCTGGTCCCCATCTTATAGTAATATCTCCATCCTGGTTCCCATCTTAAAGTAATGTCTCCATCCTGGATCACCATCTAGCAATAATGTTCTACATTCTGTCTTTCTTTTCATACACATGAAAAAAAAGATTCTCACCTCTCCTCATCTCTCAGTGAACAAGGTCTCTTCTCTTCCACAACCAGAATGGAGCATGGCAGTGACATCATACGGAGCAGCTGCTGGCCTCTAATCTGCTGGTGGCTAAAATTGGTATTGTGATGCAGACAGCAATTACATGTGTTTCCAAAAACGCACATTCAGCTGAAACACATCATTGGTGTCTGTGGCACCCTAAAGGGGTCAACATTTTTCATGGGAGCTCATGATGCAGCCTCAGGGGCCACATGCAGCCCACAGGCTGCATGTTTGAGACCCCTGCCTTAGATAGCTCTGCCAACAACTATCTCTGCTGACTCAATTGAGTATTCACATCTCTTTAAAGGGTAGAGGCAAGCAGATCACTGTCAGACACCTCTGGTGGCAGATTTAATCTGGAGAAAACAAAAGAATTGAGCCTTTTTGTATTAGAAAACTCCTCCTGTCCCCAAGCAATTTACATTAAAAATAAACTGTCCTTTAATCACCCTAACTGAGCGCTGGGTCTTCACCACTGCCCTGGTGTCTATCATGTCAGCGCTAGAGTCATTCAGTGAGTTCAGTCGATCGTGCCATCTACACAGGGAAAGCTGCTGAGCTCAGTCTTTGTCTTCAGCACAAATGATACGACTTCAGTGCTGCAAAAAATAACGTCCAACCAGGGCAACGTCAGAGACTCAGCACTGAACCTGGAGAGAACGGGTAAAAGACTGTGTATATTTTCAAAACAAACTGCACTTAGGGACAGGGTGTTTCAGAAAATGTAAAACCCTTTTAATCTACTGTGTGTTAGCGTCTTAACCCTTCACTGATGTGTGAAAATGGTACGTCATATATCAGCTGCCTGTTTTTGATGCAGGCTCAGGAACTTTGCCGGCAGATGATGGCTGTGTTATTCAGCCATCATCTGCCTCTAACAGATGCAAGTAGAGTAGAGCTTTGCCCAAAGCTGTTGACCTGTTAAATGACATTGTCAATCTCTGACAGCAGCTTTTACAGCGTGTGGTTCAGGGGTGCGTTGTTTTAACTGTCCATCAGCTCCCTCGCCACGCGTTCAAGGGTGCTGCTAATGGGTTGCCATCAATGCTGGGTTTCTGAAGAAGACCCCTGTGCTTGTCATGACGGTACTCCTATCACTTCTTTGCCTGGCGTTCATTGGAGACTGTAATTTTTTTTATATACAGCAATATTAAGTATTGCTGATTATAGTATAGGAAATCAGACAATTGCAAGTTCAAATCCCTAAGGGGACTACACAATGCAGTGTGAAATGAAAGAAAATCTAAAAAAAAGATTATTAAAAAAAAAATATATACCGTATATACTCGCGTATAAGCCGAGTTTTTCAGCCCAAAAATTGGGCTGAAAAGTCTCCCCCTCGGCTTATACGCGAGTCAATACGGTGCCCCCACCTCACTGGCGCCCCCACCTCACTTTCTGGGCCCCCCCGCATGCAGCGCTGCGCATATACATTACCTGTCTAGCAGCTGTCACCCTCCGATGGCGGATCGCGGCTCCCGGCTCCGGGCTCCATCTTCCTCGCTGACTTCCTGCTTGTCATGTGACCGGCCGGCGTCGCGATGACGTCATCGCGCTGAGCCCCGGTCACAAAGCAGGAAGACAGCGAGGAAGATGGAGCCCGGAGCCGGGAGCCGCGATCCGCCATCGGAGGGTGACAGCTGCTAGACCGGTAATGTATATGCGCAGCGCTGCATGCGGGGGGGCCCAGAAAGTGAGGTGGGGGCGACAAATTATGAGGGGGGCCCTGCTGGGGCCCTGTATACTACCACTGGGGATATATACTACTACTGGGGCTGTATATATACTACCACTGGGGCTATATACTACCACTGGGGCTGTATACTACCACTGGGGCTGAATATACCACTGGGGCTGTATACTACTACTGGGGCTGTATGTATACTACCACTGGGGCTATATACTACCACTGGGGCTATATACTACCACTGGGGCTGTATACTACCACTGGGGCTGAATATACCACTGGGGCTGCTGTATACTACCACTGGGGCTGTATACTACCACTGGGGCTGTATACTACTACTGGGGCTGTATGTATACTACCACTGGGGCTATATACTACCACTGGGGCTATATACTACCACTGGGGCTGTATACTACCACTGGGGCTGTATACTACTACTGGGGCTGCTGTATACTACCACTGGGGCTGTATACTACCACTGGGGCTGTATATACTACTGGGGCTGCGTGTATACTACCACTGGGGCTGTATATACTACTGGGGCTGCGTGTATACTACCACTGGGGCTGTATATACTACTGGGGCTGCGTGTATACTACCACTGGGGCTGTATATACTACTGGGGCTGCGTGTATACTACCACTGTGGCTGCTGCTGTATACTACCACTGGGGCTGCTGTATATACCTCTGGGGCTGCTGTATACTACCACTGGGGCTGCTGCTGTATATACCACTGGGGCTGCTGCTGTAACACTGCTGGGGCCTGTATATACCACTGGGGAGGCTGCTGTATACCACACTGCTGGGGGCTGTATACCTGTGCTGGGGTCCACCCTCGGCTTATACACGAGTCAATAAATTTTCCCAGGTTTTGGGGGCAAAAGTAGGGGGGTCGGCTTATACACGGGTCGGCTTATACACGAGTATATACGGTATATAAAAGTTCAAATCACATCTCTTCTCCCAATTAAAAATATATATTTTGAAAAATAGATGTCTGGTATTTGGTGCATCAGTAAATGCCAATATTTTAAAATATAAAATTAATTAAGCCAATTGATAAAACGTTTAAAGACACAAAAAAATCAAATTGACAGAATTGTTAGTTTAGGCCACCACAACATCGCAAAAAATGCAAAAGGATGCTACTAATATATCATATCTGCCCCGAAATGGTGTTAATAAAGATGTTAACAATAATAATAATTATTATTATTATTAATATTATAATATGGTTACATACGTGACTTTTTTTAAATGAATTTCCACATTTTTTGTCACCACTGATATAAATGAAATTATAGTTGGGAGCTTTATTTTTAAGACACGGAGTATGGATCTATGCATTCTTTAAAGCCCAGTTTGGAACCTATTTTCTCCATACAGGCACCAATATAGGGTCACTGACCCTTTTACAAAATGTATTAAAATTACAATTCTAGATTAAAAATGGAAACTCTTAATAAAAGTTTAGTTACTCTTTAAGATGTCACAAATAGTCTGTGGCCTATTGAAGTGTTACGGGGAGACGTCATGGAGAACTTGTTTTCGGCACCGCTTCCTTATTGTATACGCAGATTGGCCTATCTTGTAAGCAGGAGTGATACCTCCAATGCAAGAATATGTGAGAACTGCAGATAATGCAATTCTATAATATATTCCAGCCCAGAACATTCTGCAGAACATTTCAATTTGGAATTTTCAACACACTATGTAAATTTCATATATATGAGAAGAATGGCTGCCATTATTAGGATTGTACCGCAAATGACTATTTACACAGTGACACAAGCAGTCTGACACATAGGACTTACCACCGGGGTATAGTTTAGGGGGAAATAAATGTAATGTACCGTAATCACATCTTCCTGGGTCAGATGCCTATAACCTACATGCATGTTCACAGACTAATACATTTCTAATCAATCTGAAAGCCTTACATCTATCTCCTGAACATTAGCCCGAACCACATGTGCAAAATTTATGTTTAGAAAAACTATTACTCTAAACAGCATGATGTCAGGGAACGGAAATTGCAATATTTTACCTGTCAATTCCTATTTCTTAGTTTATTGGTTATCATGTGAAACCTTAATTTGATGAAATTTTCTCATTTGCATACCAAATTAGCACACTGCATGGGATTCCTACCGTAATACACTTCTGCATTATCTCCCAAATTGACTATGATGTGTTACCAAGTGGGAAGGGTTGCAAATTTTACTTTGAAATGTGCAGAAATACATTTAAAGCCATACCGGACCGTTTTTAGCATAGGCTGACCTCATTATTTGTATTTCACAATTATATTCTCAGAAAAGCCTCCGTCTTTCATTAAACTTGTATTTGAATACGCGGCAAATGGAACGGAGCAGAGCTCATTGTTTCCATCTTAGATAATTAAATTAAGACAATACTTCACTTACTGTGTAAATGATTTTTACCATTGTGAAGTTAAGGAATGGAAGTGAATGCGCTGAAAGTAACCAGCAGACAGTCAGGTAATTGTAAATTACCTTTATTCACAGAACAGATTTCTATTTAAACACTTTAATGAAAATAAACATAATGTTAAATTGTGTTTGCCTCTTCACATGGTCCACGGACCCTCTGCTCAAGTGTTTCTGACTAATTAAGAAAATTATTATTTTTTCTTATGGTGCTTAAAAGATAACTTGCATACCCGCCTGGTGCTTGTAATTCTCATTGCTGGAACACTCGAGACCTCAGCTCCTTCATGTGAAAAGTCAACACAGGAGAATTTTACATAGACAACAACTGGCAAATCGAATGTAAATGTGCAGAATACAAGTCGAACAAGTGAGCAATGACTAAAGAATGGAAATGTACATAAAAGAATAAAATCTTGTATCTGTCCTCGGTTTATGTTCTTGGTTTTCTACTGGTAAAGGTTATTTACTATTCGATAACGGAGGAAACTCGAGGGATTGCAGAGGTTGTAGTCACTTCTGGGGTGCGGTGCCAGACAAAAGCCACATTTGTATATGCCAATATTATAAATGGTACATTGTAGTTAAAGAGAACCACCGGGTCAAAAGTGACCAGTATTTGTTATTATTTTATACTTGCTGCTCCCATGAGTATTCTTTTTTGTGATTTTTATATCCGCCTTATCCTTCCAGAGATATGGGTCCTTTCATTTAATCCTAATGTTTATGGTCTTTACCAAGACTCACAAATTAATAATGTGGTGCAGCCTAAAGACGTGCCCCCAAATAGTCCTGTGCAGGGGCGTAACTTGAAGCTCATGGGCCCCGATGCCAAAGCTCCAACAGGGCCCCCAATTATTGCAAACCTTTATTAACATTAGTGTTTTTCTATAGGACAAAGGGACTTTTGCGGTCCCCCAGGCTCCAGGGCCCGGCTGCGATTGCAACCCCTGCACCTGTTGTAGTTACGCCCCTGGTCCTGTGACCATGCCCTTTAATAAAGATCATAACAATCAGCACTAACTGAAAAAAGACCCATATCTCTGGAATCGTGTAGGTGGATTAAAAATGGAGGATTAAAAACAATATACTCAGGGAACAAAATTAAAGGGAACCCGTCGCCATGAAAATGCAGTGCAATCTGCAGGCATCATGTTATAGAGCAGGAGGAGTAGAGCAGATTGATATATAGTTTTGTAAAAGAAGATTTCATTATAATCTGTGTTTTCTTATTTAAATTTCTGATCTTTCTGGAATTTTCGGTCCAGTGGGCGGTCCTATCATGACTGACAGCTTTCTTTATATGTAAGCATGCAAATATAACTGTCAATCACAGATAGGACCACCCACTGGACCAAAAATCCCATAAAGTGCAAAACTTTAAATTATGAAGACACAGATTATACAGAATTTTTTTCTTACAAAACTATATAACAACTAGATGGCGGCCCGATTCTAACGCATCGGGTATTCTAGAATATGTATGTAGTTGACATACCTTGACTGACAGAACTTGTTCAGTCAACTTGAGTGAACAAAATATATATATATATATATATATATATATATATATATATAGCAGCGCTATGGTATATGGTGGTACATTACAGCACATGTATAGCAGCACTATAGTATATGGCGGTACATTATAGTACATGTATAGCAGCACTATGGTATATGGCGGTACATTACATTACATGTATGGCTGCGCTATACTATATGGCGGTACATTACAGCAATGTATGGCAGCACTATGGTATATGGAGGTACATTACATGCATAGCAGCGCTATAGTATATGGCGGTACATTACAGCAATGTATAGCAGCGCTATGGTATATGGCAGTACATTACAGTACATGTATAGCAGCACTACAGTATATGGCGGTACATTATAGTACATGTATAGCAGCACTATGGTATATGGCGGTACATTAAAGCAGGGCCGGCTCCAGGTTTCTGTGGGCCCCGGGCGAAAAGGTCTCAGTGGGCCCCCTTTAGTACATATCGCGGACTATATATATATATATCTATTATATAATTGCGAATGGGTTTTTTGCCCCTTCTGAGTCGACTCGCAATGCGAGTCGGCGTGGTCATGTGGATACGCTCGAAGCATTGGCCGCGAAGCGGCCATTGCGAGCAGTTCTGAGTCGACTCGCAATGCGAGTCGCCGTGGTCATGTGGATACGCTCGAAGCATTGGCCGCGAAGCGGCCATTGCGAGCAGTTCTGAGTCGACTCGCAATGCGAGTCGGCGTGGTCATGTGGATACGCTCGAAGCATTGGGCGCCAAGCGCCCATTGCGAGCACTTCTAAGTCGACTCGCAATGCCCGCGCAGCGGCCATTGCGAGTCAGAGACTCGACGTACTAGAATCCCGATGCATGTGCATCGGGCTCCCAGCTAGTATATATATATATATATATATATATATATATACACACATATATTGCCGCACACTTACCGCAAGCCCCATAGACAATGCATGGGGCCCGTAGCAAGTGCAACCGCTAGGCGGAAAATGCGGCAGATACAGGTTTTTGTTACCGCAACTGCCACATTTTTAAAAAAACGCCTATGTGAAGGCAACCTTACAGGAACAGTGACTGCTGAAACCAGCAAGAGCTGTTTCTGACAGTGAGTATATTACACGTTGTTAGGAGCGGGCTAAAATGCATTTGTGTTCCCTTGCGCTTTTTAAAAATACCCTTCAAATGCAAAATGTTGCATTTTTGTGCATCTGAGGATGCTTGGTATATACGCAAGCGTCCTGAAGAGCCCAAAAATTCAAGTAGCTCAATGGAACTGCACTGCCATATGGGTGGCACCGCAGCCAAGCGGAGTGTCTGGCCGTCCAGATCTCTCTTTCTCCTCACCTTTCTTCTCGCCGCTCCGGTCTCCTCCGGTCGCTCTGCACATATCAGCACAGTGATCACAACATCGTGCCCCGCCATGCTGAGCTGCAGAATGCAAACAGCGGAAGAAAAGACTCTGGAGAAGAATGCTGCTGGCAAAGGTGGCTGGGACTACAGGAGCGGAATCCGCGGGGGGCTACCACTGATACACATACCTCGTACACACGCGGCTCTGCTCCGTACACCTCGTACGCACTCGGCTCTGCTCCGAACACCTCATACGCACACGGCTCTGCTCCGAACACCTCGTACACACTCGGCTCTGCTCCGAACACCTCGTACGCACGCGGCTCCGCTCCATACACCTCGTACACACACGGCTCTGCTCCGTACACCTCGTACACACACAGCTCTGCTCCGAACACCTCATACACACACGGCTCTGCTCCGAACACCTCGTACACACACGGCTCCACTCCATACACCTCGTACCCACACGGCTGCGCTCCATACACCTCGTACACACACGGCTCCTTTCCATACACCTCGTACACACACGGCTCCGCTCCGTACACCTCGTACACACACGGCTCCGCTCCGTACACCTTGTACACACACGGCTCCGCTCCATACACCTCGTACACACACGACTCCGCTCCATACACCTCGTACACACACAGCTCTGCTCCGAACACCTCGTACGCACGCGGCTCCGCTCCATACACCTCGTACACACACGGCTCTGCTCCATACACCTCGTACACACACGGCTCTGCTCCGAACACCTCGTACGCACACGGCTACGCTCCGTACACCTCGTACACACACGGCTCCGCTCCATACCCCTCGTACACACACGGCTCCGCTCCGTACACCTAGTACCCTCTCGGCTCCGCTCCATACACCTCGTACACACACGGCTCCGTTCCATACACCTAGTACACACTCACCTCTGCTACATTCACACTGTAAATCCCTCCTGACCCCACACATAAACTTCACCTAATTGCCATACACCTTGTACACACTCGCCTCTGCTACATTCACACTGTAAATCCCTCCTGACCCCACACAAACTTCACCTAATTGAGCATCTTCATGGTGTCCAGCACAGCAGAGTCCTGCATACACTGAGGAGCTGATCATGTGACCCCTGACTCCTCCCCTCCATTCACATCATCACAGGTCCTGTCAGCCCAGAGTGTGCACTGTGCAGCTCTGTCGGCTCCCACGGAGGGGGGAGGAGGGAAACCTTTGGTGCTGCAGGAAGCTGAAAATGACCCCCCAGCTGCCCCCTGATCCCTGGATATGGCCCTGGCTGTGGGGGCAGTGTGCTCAGGGGCCCCTGAGGCTATGGTCACACTTGCCCTGTGACCCTAGCCTGATGCAAGTATTTTCGGCTGCAGCGCATAGCATTTAATGCTATGCGCTGGAGCCCATAGAAACCCGCAGTTTACCTTGTCAACCATTGGTTGGCAATGTAAACATCGGGTTTCTATGGGCTCCATTGCTGGCAGCGCATAGCATTAAACGCTCTGCGCTGCAGCAGACAATACTTGCGTCAGGCTAGGGTCACAATGCAAGTGTGACCCTGGCCCTCAGGGGCCCGGTGGGCCCCCTCCAAGCAGTCGGGCCCCAGCACTTACCCGGGTGCGCCGGGTGCTGACGCCGGGCCTGCATTACAGTACATGTAAAGTAACACTATAGTATATGGCGGTACAGTATAGCACATGTATAGCAGCACTATAGTATATGGCGGTATTTTACAATACATATACAGGTGCACTATGGTATATTGTGGTACTTTATAGCACATGTATAGCAGCACTATAGGATATGGCAGTACGTTAAAGTACATGTATAGCAGCGCTATGGTATATGGCGGTACATTACAGCACATATATAGCAGCACTATAGTATATGGCGGTAGATTACAGTACATGTATGGCAGCGCTATAGTATATGGCAGTACATTACAGCACATGTATAGCAGCACTATAGTATATGGCGGTACATTACAGCACATGTATAGCAGCACTATAGTATATGGCAGAACATTACAGTACATGTATAGCAGCGCTATGGTATATGGTGGTACATTACAGTACATGTATAGCAGCACTATAGTATATGGCAGTACATTATAGTACATGTATAGCAGCGCTATGGTATATGGCGGTACATTACAGTACATGTATAGCAGCACTATAGTATATGGCAGTACATTACAGTATATGTATAGCAGCGCTATGGTATATGGCGGTACATTACAGCACATGTATAGCAGCACTATGGTATATGGCGGTACATTACAGTACATGTATAGCAGCGCTATGTTATATGGTGGTACATTACAGCACATGTATAGCAGCACTATAGTATATGGCGGTATTTTACAATACATATACAGGTGCACTATGGTATATGGTGGTACTTTATAGCACATGTATACCAGCACTATAGGATATGGCAGTACGTTAAAGTACATGTATACCAGCGCTATGGTATATGGCGGTACATTACAGCACATATATAGCAGCACTATAGTATATGGCGGTAGATTACAGTACATGTATGGCAGCGCTATAGTATATGGCAGTACATTACAGCACATGTATAGCAGCACTATAGTATATGGCGGTACATTACAGCACATGTATAGCAGCACTATAGTATATGGCAGAACATTACAGTACATGTATAGCAGCGCTATGGTATATGGTGGTACATTACAGTACATGTATAGCAGCACTATAGTATATGGCAGTACATTATAGCACATGTATAGCAGCGCTATGGTATATGGCGGTACATTACAGTACATGTATAGCAGCACTATAGTATATGGCAGTACATTACAGTATATGTATAGCAGCGCTATGGTATATGGCGGTACATTACAGCACATGTATAGCAGCACTATGGTATATGGCGGTACATTACAGTACATATATAGCAGCGTATAGTATATGGCAGTACAGTACATGTATAGCAGTGTTATAGTATATGGCGGTACATTACAGTACATGTATAGCAGCACTATAGTATATGATGGTACATTACAGTACATGTATAGCAGCACTATAGTATATAGCGGTACATTACAGTAAATGTAAATCAGCACTATAGTATATGGCAGTACATTACAGCACAGTACAGCACTATGGTATATGGCGATACTCCGCTCCCCCAGCCCCCCGCGGCCCCCTTGCTCCTCCACAGTAAAAGTAAACATAAAAAAATCCTCAGGATACTCACCTGTTTGCCGGCTCGCTCCACCTCCGTCTTCTAGGTCCTACAGGCCATTAGGACCTGTCGCTGCCTAGGAAACTGATCAGCTGATCGGTCACATGACCGCTAACTGCCGCGGGGCAGGATGGATGTGGGGAGCAGGATGGATGCGGGGGGGCACGATGGATGCGGGGGGCAGGATAGATGCGGGGGGGCAGGATGGATGCGGGGGGGCAGGATGGATGTGGGGGAGCAGGATGGATGTGGGGGAGCATGATGTAGGTGGGGGACCAGGATGGAGCCGGGGGGGGGCAAGATGGAGCCGGGGGGGCATGATGGAGCTGGGGAGCAGGATGGATGCCGAGGGGCAGGATGGATGCGGGGGAGCAGGATGGAGCCAGGGGGGCGGGATGCATGTGGGGGGGCAGGATGGATGTGGGGAGGCAGGATAGATGTGGGGGAGCAGGATGGAGCCGGGGGAGCAGGATGGAGGCGGAGGGGACAGGATGGAGCCGGCAGGGCATGGAGCCAGGGGGGCAGGATGGAGGCAGGGGCAGGATGGAGCCAGCAGGGCATGGAGCCTGGGTGGCAGGATGGAGGTGGAGGGACAGGATGGACCCGGCAGGGCATGAAGCCAGGGGGGCAGGATGGAGCCAAGGGGCAGAATGGTGTCGGGAGAGCAGGATGGAGGTGGGGGGGCAGGATGGAGGCGAGGGGGCAGGGTGGAGCCGGCCAGGCATGGAGCCAGGGGGGCAGGATGGAGCCAGCAGGGCATGGAGTCAGGAGGGCAGGATGAAGGCGGGGGGCAGGATGGAGCCAGCGGGGCAGGATGGAGCGAGTGGGGCAGGATGGAGCAAGCAGGGCAGGATGGAGGCGGGGGCAGGATGGCGCAAGCGGGGCAGGATGCAGCGAGCGGGGCAGGACGGAGTCGGGGGGGGCAGGATGGAACCAGGGGGCAGGAGAGTGGCGGGGGGGCAGGATGGAGCGATCTGGGCAGGATGGAGCCAGAGGGGCAGGATGGTGGCGAGCGGGGCAGGATGGAGCGAGCGAGGCAGGATGGAGCGAGCGGGGCAGGATGGAGCGAGCGGGGCAGGATGGAGCGAGCGGGCAGGGTGGAGCGGGGCAGGATGGAGCAAGCAGGGCAGGATGGAGCCGGGGGATCAGGATGGATGCAGGGGGAGCAGGATGGATGCGGGGGGGCAGGATGGATGTGCAGGGGGCAGGATGGATGCAGGGTGGCAGGATGGAGGTGGGGGGGCAGGATGGAGCTGGGGGAGCAGGATGGTGCCGGGGGAGCAGGATAGAGGCGAGGGGGCAGGATGGAGGCGAGGGGGCAGGGTGGAGCCGGCTGGCCATGGAGCCAGGGGGGCAGGATAGAGGCAGGGGGGCAGGATGGAGCCAGAAAGGCATGGAGCCAGGAGGGCAAGATGGAGGCGGGGGGCAGGGTGGAGCAATTGGGGCAGGATGGAGCCAGTGGGGCAGGATGGTGGCGAGGGGGGGGCAGGATGGCAGGATGGAGCAGGGGGGCAGGATGGAGCGAGCGGGTTCATGATGGAGCCAGGGTAGTAGGATGGAGCCAGGGGGCGGGATGTATGCGGGGGGCAGGATGGATGCATGGGGCAGGATGGAGCTGGGGGGGGGAAGGAGAATGGAGCCGGGGGGGGCAGGATGGATGCTGGGGGCAGGATAGATGCGGGGACGCAGGATGGAGCCGGGGGGGGGCAGGATGGATGCGGGGGGGGCAGGATGGAGCCGGGGGGGCAGGATGGATGCGGGGGGCAGGATGGAGCCGGGGGGCATGATGGAGCCAGGGGGGGCAGGATGGATGCAGGGGGGCAGGATGGAGCCGGGGGCAGTATGGATGCGAGGGCAGGATGGATGCGGGGAGGCAGGATGGATGCGGGGACGCAGGATGGAGCCGGGGGGGGGGCAGGATGGATGCAGGGGGGGGCAGGATGGAGCCGGGGGGCAGGATGGATGCGGGGGGCAGGATGGAGCCGGGGGGGCAGGATGGAGCCGGGGGGGCTGGATGGATGCAGGGGGCAGGATGGAGCCGGGGGGCAGTATGGATGCGGGGGGCAGGATGGAGCCGGGGGGCAGGATGGAGCCAGGGGGCAGGATGGAGCCGGGGGGGCAGGATGGATGCAGGGGAGCAGGATAGAGCCGGGGGGCAGTATGGATGCGGGGGCAGGATGGAGCCGGGGGGCAGGATAGAGCCAGGGGCAGGATGGATGCGGGGGGGCAGGATGGAGCTGGGGGGGGCAGGATGGAGCCGGAGGGGGCAGGATCCCCCTCGCCTCCCTCTGTTCTCACCCGTCTTTTGCAGCGGTCATGTGACAGGGCGGGCTGTGTGATGTCACATCAGCCCGCCCTGTCACATGACCGCTGTGTTTACAGAGGGGGGCAGGATCCCCCTCGCCCCCCTCTGTTCTCACCCGTCTTTTGCAGCGGTCATGTGACAGGGCGGGCTGTGTGATGTCACATCAGCCCGCCCTGTCACATGACCGCTGTGTTTACAGAGGGAGAAGATGGGTGAGAACAGCGGGAGGCGAGAAGGGGAGGTGAGGAGAGGCAAGGGGGAGGCGAGGAGAGGCAAGGGGGAGGCGAGGTGGGGGCGGTGGGTACCGATGCCTGGGGTCGCAGCGGCTGTACATGTAACCTGGCAACAGCGACGCTATGCGTCGCTGTCGCCAGGTCACAGCTACTATATAATTGCCTAATTTTGAATGCGCACGGCTTTTTGCATACGCGGCGCTCATTGGTTGCCGCAGCTACCGGCAGCCAATGAGCGCTGGCGCGCGATTTCAGCGTCAGACAGACACGATTAGGAGATTATATAGTAGATCTGCTCTACTCCTCCTGCTCTATAACATGGTGCCTGCAGATTAGAATGCATTTTTATGGTGACAGGTTCCCTTTAAAGGAAACTGACCAATTTTGACCAGATGAGGAACCTGTGAGGAAGATTTTATACCTCAGGATAATGACATATATATACAGAGGCTTTCATGCTGACTACATACATACGGTACACCTTGATTGTAGAAGCTAAGTTTCTGGGATATCCCAAACCAATTTAGACGTATTGTCACATGTTACTAACCATAAAACACCTGATAGCGTCCAGTTGACAAGTGTCTCCTCCAAAGATAGAGGACTTAGTGGAGAGATTTTCCCTCCACAACACATTTGAATATAATTTGGCACTAAGGGAAAACTATATAAAATACAACCAAAAATGGCTTCCCTGGATCAAAACCTTGACGCACAACTTGTATATTAATAAATACATTGACTAGGACTAAGCTCTCTTCATACCATTATATATTCTGCTCTGATGTATGTAAAATAATTGTAAAAATACTCACTCAGATCCTCAAACTGTTAACTAAAAGGAAAAAGTTCTGATCTTTTGATGTAAATTGCTTAATCTTTTCCCCTGTTTACCCCATGTAATCACTACCCCTATTTTACTTTCTGTATTCCCATATGACCCCAGCTAAATTTGAAAATCATTAAAAACCATTTGAATCACAAACCAAGCTTTTGAGAAATCCAGTTGTTTTTTTTAAACATTAAATTTTTATTGAAATTTTTTTCGTAAAAAAAAATGAGAAACAAACATAACATAACAATGTCAGATCCTTGCCGGAAACAGATCCGGGGGGATCAAATAGACAATAGACAACTAAAGCACATAAAGGGCTAATAATAAGAAGATGAAGAGTCACAGGGGGGAGAATAAAGATAGAGGAAGAGGAGAGAGAGAGAAGAGGAAAAGGAGGGGGGAAGGCGGGTTGTATTAGGAATCCGGAGAGGGGGAGGGGAGAAACCGCACGGACTACAGCATGGACCATGTATCACTATGCCCTCTATTTAAATCGAGTGCGAGTTGAGCCGTTTAAGCCGTTTAAGCGGCAGCCACCATTCATGTTAATGAGCTCTGAACAGACAGACAACTCACAGGGAAGACCGCTCCAGAGCAGGCGGGTCTGTAGGGCAAGAGGGCAGGATAAGGCCTCGGGGGATTGGTGCAGCCTCCGTGTGTGAGGCCCAAACACTCCATCTATCATGGACCGACCGTCTGGTTAGCTTATTTAGTGCTAGGTAGTATTCCTGATGGAAGATCCAGTTGATCTTATGGGTCAACTCAGTCAGGGTAGGCGAGGATGAGGCCTTCCATCTGGCGGCTAGGCATAGGCGGGCAGCGATATGGATGTATGATACTGTCCCCCGCAGTGGCAAGGGGAAGTCTCGAATGCCAATATTCAGAACCGCCAACTGAGATGTCAGGTCCTGTCTAATTCCAGTGACTGATTGAATTAGGTTTTGGACTAATGTCCAAAAGGGGCGTATTTTCGGGCAGGACCACCACATGTGCGCTATGTTGCCTCTCTCTCCACACAGCCTCCAACACTGCGGGGACTGCCCCCCAGCGATGTGAGAAATCCAGTTTTGAAGCTGTATGCAAATGACCTGCAAGTGCTTTGGGATGGGACATTGCACTTGCAGCTCTCTTGCCCTCCCCCTATTTCCCACTACCTGTCTTATGTGTCAGACTGACAAGTTACTCTTGCTTTTGTAGCTAATTAAATGGAACATAGCACTCCAGTCCCAGTGCAAGGTGCTCTAGTGGGATCCTACCCCTTATATACCATGATTAAAAGAACTTTTTTTTAATTGCAAGGTATAGTTCTGTTTATTGTTCAGCAACCAAAAAACTTGATTATGGCCTTTCTCAAGTATCAGGAGCTGATTACAAAGTAGAAAAAAAGTGCCATGAGTGGCAGTATAACTGATCTGGTGTAAGACTGTCTCTGTCTTCTTTATTTTACATACAGAGCATCTGCATAACTGCCTTTCACCAGAGTGGTTTTACCGGCACTCACTGCACTTTTTTCTACTTTGTAATCAGCTCCTGCAAGCTGATGTTTGAGAAAGGTCATAATCGGACTGAACCATCAGGTTTTTGGATTTCTGAACCATAAACAGAACTATACTTTATCCTTGTTTCAGTGATCAGCTTTCCTTATCAAAATCTCTTTCAAGAGCCGTAGGTGCCTGGAGTGACAGATATGCAGATCGATACACTGGATCTTGCAACATCATGAGAACCTTGCATACACCACCCGGGCACTGATGGTGGCGCTTGTGCAATAATCACTGAAATAGGACATAAAACTTAAAAAAAAACTCACCAAAAGTTAGCCATGTCAAATATCCATAGCAGGAGGCTGCCAGCTCCACTGGAGTCAACACAGGTGTCTGAATATCGGTGGCACTTGCGACCAGCCATGCTGACAAGAAGGAGACTGGTGGTATTTATAGAAGGTTACCAACAGGGCATCAGTCACACAAGTCCATGTGAGGCACGGTGTCAGAGCTCAGCCTATCGGTCACGCCCAGCTATTAGACAAGGAGAGTCGCTCTGCATCAAATACATGCATCACAAGTGACCTCCTTGTCCAGCAGTCTCCTCCTTGTCAGCATGGCCAGTCGCAAGTGCCACAACCGCCCCCATGCCTGGATTACAGAGGATTGAGCACCGGTATTCAGACACCTGTGTTGCCTCCAGGAGAGCTGGAAGCCTCCTGCTTGTTGTAATGGATATTTGACATGGCTAAAGTTTGGTGAGTTTTTTTTAAGTTTTATGTCCTATTTTGATTGTGATTTTTTCAAAATGTTCGGTGGTTTACCCACTAAACAAACATATGGTCAGGAGACATATGGTTAGGACTCGTAAGCGTGAGGGCCCTTGACGGTGGATTATGAGTGTACGTTATTTTGGCCCCAAATATCCACTAATACCTCACATCTTTATCTATAGTGTTTTGTTGCACCTTTTTATCTCTATGCACTTGAGGCTGAGCCCTCTGGCTGGCGTCAGTCACTTGTGATGCATGTATTTGGTGCGGAGCGACCGATAGGCTGAGCTGACAGTGTTCCTCACATGGACTCGTGTGACTGATGCCCTGTTGGTAAGCTTGTGTCTATAAATACCACCAGTCTGCTCCTTGTCAGCATGGCCAGTCGCAGGTGCCACAACCGCCCCCATGCCTGAGTTGCAGGGGATTGAGCACCGGTATTCAGACACCTGTGTTGCCTCCAGTGGAGCTGGAAGCCTCCTGCTGGGTGCAATGGATATTTGACATGGCTAAATTTTATTGAGTTTTTTTTGGCGCTTGTGCAAGATCTCCGTAAGGGAAAGCAGGTCACCTGAATAAAAGTGACCTGTCAGTCATACACAGGAGGCAGGAGGGAAATAGGAAAGGAGGACAGGAGAGATACATGAATAACTTCTACCCAGAGCAGTGTTAGGGGGCCAGCAAATGGGGCAACTACCCAGGCCTCCCATTCTTTAGGGCCACGTTTTCAAGCACAAACTGCAGTGATAATCCAAGTTCTGGAAAGGGGGCTTCAGGAAGTGCTCTAGGAGGAGACGAAGAGGAAATGTGGAATAATTTAAATGAGGGGGGTAGTGGTGGGGTAGGATTACTTTCCAAGGAATATTATGTGGGAATGGGGGACTTTATGGGGTAATTTGGGGCATTATGGGGCAATGGTGAAAATTATGGAGCAAATTTGGACATTAAGTGGCAATAAGGTGGGGACTGTGAAAGGGGACATAGTAGGGGCAGGGGGAACTATATTCAGAGATGTAGTATGGGGTAAATATTATAGAGAGGAGAATTTTAGGGTGAAACTATAGAAAGGTGCACTTTGGGGTGCTATTTTGGAGAGGGCAGGATGCGGCAGGAAGGTATGTGGGAGGATAGTATGGAGTGGCACAGTGTGCTGATGGGAAATTATGAAGAGGGTACTGTGTTTGGAGACATTATGGAGAGGCTCTGTGTGTGTGGATTTTATGGAGTGGGGCAGTTTGCAGGGGACATTATAGAGAGGGACAGTGTGTGGAGAAAGGTTATGGAGAGGGGCAATGTGTTAGAGATATTATGGAGAGGGTGAATGTAAGGGGAATATTAAGGAGAGGGGCAGTGTGTGGTGGTTGTTATATGAGGGGAGGCAGTGTGGGGGAAATATTATAATGAGGGTCAATGTGTGGTGGGTTATTACAAGAGGGCCAGCGTATGGGGGATGGAATATGAGAGGGGAAGTCTGTGGAAGATATTATGAAGAGGGGCAATGTGTGGGGGATATTATGGAGAGAGGCAGTGCGTGTGGGATATTATATGAGAGGGGCAGTCTGTGGAAGATATTATGGAGAGGAACAATGTGTGGGGTGTATTATGGAGAGGGGCAGTGCGTGTGGGATATTATATGAGAGGGGCAGTGTGTGGGGGATATTCTGAAGCATGGCAGTGCGTGGGGGCATATTACAGAGAGGGGCAGTGTGGGGGCATATTATGGAGAGGGGCAGTGTGTGGGGGGATATTTTGTACATGAATCACCGTAAGGGACAAGGTAAAGAATATTTATACCGTGTTAGCCAGTAGATAGAAAAATATATTGCAATCTGAGAGTCCTCAGTGGTTGATACCTTTTAATGGCTAACTGAAAAGATGGTCAACATGGCAAGCTTTCGGGACGCTGAGTTCCCTTTACCAGCCTGAAGAAGGGAACTCAGCGTCCTGAAAGCTTGCCATGTTTACCATCTTTTCAGTTAGCCATTAAAAGGTATCAACTCGTAAGCGACAATTATTTATTCAGCATGGGAGATATTTAAATTTCTTGGGCTGTATAATGATACTTTTATTTATTGGAGCACCATGTCGGGATGTGCTGGTGTACATGGAGAAGATGAAAATTTGGAGAGAAAAACAGTGGGAGTGAAATCTCATCTTGGCATCTGTACTACATGGAGACAGAAGGGATGGGAACAACTCAAATCTGAGATGACGTCATCTAAATGTTTATTTGTGAAACTGCCTGCATCTCAACAATACTGTGGTTTTTGTATGGTTCACAGTCTGAGGATGGCTGATAACAAAAACTCCCAGTATCTCTTTACCATTGGTAAGAGCATACTGGGAAATGTAGTTTAAAGTAATACTATATATTACTATATATTGAGCTGACCTGACACTATAATTTGCTGTACTAAGCTTGGTGCTTTATATAGGTACTGACAGTGGTTCTGACATTGCCTTCAAATATTGATAGTAATTCTGAAGCCACACACATGTACTGATGGTGGTTCTGTGTGTGTATATACAGTCATGGTCTTGACACACTTGAAATTCTTCCAGAAGATTAGGCGTTTCTCCCAGAAAATTATTGCAATTACATGTTTTGTCATACATGTTTATTTCCTTTGAGTGTATTGGAACAACACACAAAAAAAGGCATATTGGACGTAATTCCGCAATTGTTGGCACCTTCCTAAAAATGTTGGTAAACAACTTTGTTTCAAGCTTATGATGCTCATTCAAACTCACTTATGGCAAGTAACAGGTGTGGGCAATATGAAAATCACACCTGAAACCAGAGAAAAAGCTGATTCAATTTTTGCATTGTTTGTCTGTGTGTGCCACACAAAGCATGGAGAACAGAAAAAGGAGAAGAGAACTCTCTGAGGAGAACAAAAATTGTTGAAAAATATCAACAATCTCATGGTTACAAGTCCATCTCCAGAGATCCTGATGTTTCTTTGTCCACCATGGGCAACATAATCAAGACGTTTACCACCCATGGCACTGTGGCTAATCTTACTGGACGTGGACGGCAGAGAAAAATTGATGATGGGTTGCAACACTGGATAGTCTAGATGGTAGATGAGCACCCCAATCAAGTTCCAAGAAATTCAAGCTGCCCTGCAGGCTCAGGATGCATAAGCAAGCTATCTGTTGATATTTGAATGAAATAATAAAATCCTATGTCAGGAGACACAGGGATCTATATCTGTAGGTTAATAGCATTATCCAATCTCAAAGGTTCTCTTCAATATCTTATCTACCTCTTATTGGGATTAAACATATGAGGACATTCATGTGACTGGTTAAATGGATCAGGAAAACTTGACAAAAATCAGAAGAGGACATTACATCTTTCAGTTGGGCTGCATCAAGCTTTGGGTTTAAAGAGAATCTGACAGCTAATACATGCTCCCTGATAAACTGTATGATCTCAGCCAGGTAGGTTTAACTGAAGCACTGCAGCATTTCAGAGGAGAATATACGTTCAAACTTTGCAGGAGCCAAGCAGCACAGGAGATTAGTCTAGTCGGGAAGGCCGATCCCTGATGACTTCTCCCCACCCGTTGCCAGTGACAGACAGATTTCTGCCTGTACACTCATGCAGTGAAAGACTGAAGGGGAGCAGAAGGGGACCTGCTTTTCCAACTAGTCTCTCGTGGGTCTCAGTCCTCGGTGGCTTTTAAAATATGTTTTTCTGCAAAAGGTTGCAACAATTCAGAGTTAAACATACTTGGTTGAAATCATACGGACTATGTCAGCCATGTCAGTCATAAGGTTTCCTTTCAGTATTGTTTTAATTTTTATTATATACTGTAAATCAATAGTACACTTGAAAAAATGTGGCACCCTGCCCTTTCAGGTAGCCACAGTACCACCTAGTGCATGGAGGGATTTCCACAACAGGTAACCTACACACTCAACACCTTCCACCCCAGGTGTGTAGGGGGAGCTCCACTTGCTGCCTTTAAGCAAGATCCCCTATAAATACCGGTGCTGGAGGCGGAGTTAGGCAGTGCAGTTCCAGAGAGGACTGTGAAGACAACCTGGTAAATGAGCTACGCTAGGCCCAAACCAGAGGACAGCCTAGCCAGAGTGAGGTACCCAAGAGTGAGGGTCGGAGGGAAGGCTAGAGAGGAAGAAAAAGAATTGGGGGCAGAGGAGCCATATCGGTTCACCCCAAGGAAGCAACCCGGACACCGGACCCCAAGTCTGCTAAGGAGCATTTAGCCCAGCAGTAGAACACCGGTCCAACCAAGGAGACTTCGATTTTCCAGGTCATCTGTAACCATAACCAATCAAAGACCCGCAGAAAATCCCCTGAGGTAGCAGCAATCCAGAGACGATTCTTACCCGAGCTCAGAGTTACAGAGGAAGAGAAACGCGCAGGAGGCCAGGCCAGGTTCTATA
>JARQOC010000005.1:506548320-506603157 GCA_033576535.1 Allobates femoralis
CACCAGTGTGGTCCTGGTGTACTGCTGCTATGGGAACCAGAGGGTTACCGTGTTGATTTCCCCTCTCTTAATTGTTTTGATAGCTAATTGTGTGATTTTTTAAGGGTACCCAGCGCTACCTGACCCCCTATGTGCTATGGCTTAAGGTATTAACTCAATACAGTCTCTTAGTGTTTCCCATCATTCAGGGATTCAATAACTATGCATACAAAAATGTTAATTCACAATAAAAATTCATTAAATTTTTTTAAAACTTTAAAATTGTATATTTCATCTGATTTCCTTTGAATGTTGATGAGGAACATGTGTTTTTCTTTGTAAAAATCAGACCATGTGACCTGTCTCAAGTGTTGTTGTGGTCTTCTTGTTTCCCCTATTTGATTTCGGCTTGTGGTGGTCTTGTATCTCTTTGTGTTCTGTAATAAATATCGTAGGAGTTACCTTTCTGTTTGTTTGTGTTAATTTTTACCGATTTTATTTGGTATATTATGTTCACCTACCTTCATATAGAACCGCTAGTCAGTCTTCCTTTATGGTTCTGTTCTGATGATCAAGGTTTAGATCTATTGGGGTTACAAAAGTTTTTTGATTGCCCGTTAATATTGTATGTTTATATCCACTTCTTGATCTATGTTGTTCCTAATTACTTGTTTGTTTTTGTTGTATTGTTCCTCTTCTTTTTAGTTCCCTTTTTTTTTGCTTTTTATTGCATTTCTGTGGGTCCACCTTTTTATCTTCACTTTCTGTCACTGTGTATAAAATATAATAATATACTAATATAAATCTATATAACTTTTATTATGCTTATTGGGAGGTGCTATTCCCCCAAGCTTTAAATATGCACTCCTGTTGGTAGGTGCCTTCCTTTGTCTAAGTGGCTTTAATGTGTGGCTTTGTTTTTCCCTTCTTTGAACCACCTAACAATTGTAAAGGATTAAAATTTTTCTTTGTTATGCCTCTCCTTGTTGTTTATCTATGTCTACCCTCTGTACTATGCTGGCTATATCCCTATGTATTACAATCAATTTATGTTATAAGTACGCTACCTTATTCTTTTGGTTCTCCTTCCTTGGTTCTCCGTGCTCTGTGATAGCTTCAAAGTATTATTAGGAAGGACACCTGATCACATCTAAGAACAAGTAAGCTAGCCGCGGTCATGACCTATCAGCGGCGGCAGCTACTGCGGCAGCACACCGCACCGGAGGGCAAATTAGCCCTCCAGTTCTGTGTGCTGATCCAGTCTGGGCTGTCAGGTTCACCCCTGACAGCCCCGGACCGGACCTGACCGCAGTGTGAAGCCGGCCTAAGCCATCAGTGAGCATTTTTAACAATTTGTCAGAATTGAATTGCAAATTTTTAATTCACCGGGTTGGGTGTATTTCCTAAAATTTTACACAAATAAATTTTGCAATTGACTCATTCATTCTTAATTATATATTATAGTTAGTAGAAGGACCCAGCGCACAATCTAGATATCACCCATCGCCAGTCATAAGGTGAGACAAAATATAGGAACAAATAGTTGAAAATGACCATGATCATTAGGAAGTAAACCAATTATATTAATAGGCCTCTGTTTTTCTTCATAGAGGACAAACATCAATTGCCCAACCTACCAAGCAATAACTGTAGGACACAGAAACTAACTCAGCTTTGTTTCATACAATCTTGTTTTTAATATATACACTTTACTATACAATTATTTGTTTTAATATTTGAATATTTTAAATAAATACAGTGTTCTTTTATAACACATACTTAGTCCTCTAAATTGTTCACCTATAAGATTAACGTAGTCATAAGACATATATTTGTAAGAAGTCTTAAACACTTGGACTAATTATAGTAGGAAAGTAGGGGTATAGTAGTCGCCTGTAGACTACTGGCACTACGGATCGGTCTAAACCCCAGGTGATTAAATCGCAACACACGCCAGCAAGGTGATATCTAGAGTGTGCACTGGGTCCTTCAACTAACTATAAAGGTACCGTATCCTGGCCACATGCTGTAATAGTGTCCACATCCTGGGCCCCTTTTAGTGCTTATTTCCCCCATCCTGGGATCTTTCCTGGTATTGTGTTCACCATCCTGATCCTCCTCCTGATATAACATCCTCCACCTGGCCCCTTGCAGACATAATGTCCTCCATCCTGAGCCCCTTCCTAGTATAATGTTCCTAATCCCCTTTCAGTTATATTGTCCTTCATTCTGGTCCCATTCTAGTAATAATGTCCCCCAACTGTGGGCCTTTCCAGTAATAATGTCCCCCACCCTGGTATAATGTCCTCCATCCTGGGCCCCTATAATGTCTCCTCTTTCTGGTATAATGTCCTCTATCCTGTGCCCCATCCAGTAATAATGTCCCTGTTCTGTGGCTCTTCTCCAACAAAAAAAAAAACAAGAAAAAACAATTCTTCTCACCTTCCTCTGCTCCCACGACGTGCAGTGTTCTCCTCTATAGCCAGTGCATAAGCCAGCAAATGATTTCAGTGTGCAAGCAATGGGCAGCATATGGCATCAATGCCATTCGCCACCTATGACTAACATGCCAACGTCAGCTGCCAGCCACTGATTGGCTGGTGGCATGTAGTGCATTGCAGGGACCTGGCGGGTCTCTGCACGGCAATACATTATACCTAAATGTGTGTTTAGCTGAAAAGCTGCTGGCATCAGTGGACCGCTCCAGAACGGGCCCAGCCGTACCCTCTGAGAAAACGATTGTTATGCCCCTGGTAGCAGGGTTTTATCCTAATAGAGGCGGCTATTGGGGAACACAGTTGCTATTAAGGACATGACTTGACGGCAACAATATTTTGGTAGAAGGTATGCATCAAAGTAACATCCATCCAAGGTTTCCAACATAACATTGTCTAGAACAGTTGTCAGCAACCTGTCTGTTAGCTTGGTGCATTAGTATTGGAACTGGTAGCACACTGGAAGGACTACAGTGGCTGATTTTTACAAGTAGCCCTAAAGCAGTGTCACAATGTGTTTCCTGTGTCTCAGCCAGCATTCTGCTGCCCACCTTAGAGCAGCACAAGATATGCATACACTGGTAATGGGATGGAGAGATAAATATAGTAAGCTGGAGATGGAAATATGCTGCCAGTCAAAGAGGTGTTTGAAGCTGGGTAGTGTGGTGGGAGTTCTTGATATGAAAATAATGCAGGGGGGTAAGGTGGGAACTTGGATGCAAGTAAACTGCCTGGAAAGAGAGGGGTGCAAAGTCTTGGTGTGATTATTTTATTGCTATCACTATTCAGGAAATTAGACTTCTAAGATTTAATTGTATAGAATATGGTTTGGACCATCTCTCATAGTTGAATATGGCTCTCAAGGTAAGAAAATTTGGGGACACATGGGTCAGCATGGGCATTCAGTCCAGTCTGCAGCTACACAGTCTCATATACGGCAAACTGTGCTGTGTGATCTTACACCTTTTCTATTAAAGTTAGCAATAACTTTTTCAACATTTTGTGATACTGTATCTCTTTTGTGGGATCAGTCTAGACAGACTAGCTTCTGATCCTCAAAATTTCTGCAATTTATATTATCTGACCTATCTATTCACCCCAATTTGGTCCTGCATACTGTGACTGGGTTCCTTATGCTTGTCCTTCTTCTTGCTTCCTAGATATTAACTTGAAGACCTGACTTTTCTCTTGCTACATAATATATTCCAATGATTGAGACATGCCATATCAACCAGATAGAGCAATGGTATTTATTTTATCCACCAGTGGTTTTATTTTCATGGTTTATCAGTGTACATAGTGGCCCAAAGCTTTGCAGCCAAAAGCATGTTCTGTATTTTTTGGACTATAAGATGCACCCAGATTTCAGAGGAGCAAAATAGGGGGAAAAAAATAAGTAAAGATGTGGATACAATTAACTGTTATGGGGAGGGGGATCTGCTGCTGACACTATTATGGGGGTAATGTCCCCATCCCTGGCCCTGTCCAGGTAATACATGTCCCCCATCCTGGTATATAGCCTCCCATCCTGGTATATATCCCCCCATCGTGGTATAAAGCCTTGGATCCTGGTATATGGCCTCCATCCTGGTATATAGCCTCCCATGCTAGTAAGTAACCTCCACCCTGGTATATAGCCCCCCATCCTGGGATATTGCACCCCTCCATCCTGGGATATGGCACCACTTATCCTGGTATATTGCGCTCCCCCCATCTTGGATATGGCCACCCTGCTGCCGCAAACACTAAAATAATAAACAGTGTACATACCTGTCCTCCGTCCCCTCTGGTTTCTAATGCTGCATGAGCGATATAGTAAGCTTGTTAGAAAAGTATTAAAAGGTTGAAGAATATTGTGGCAACATCTTTTAAACGGAAAATCTGATGACGGGCTCTCTTTAATTAAAAGAAAGTTGCTATTTCGTTTTTGTGAAGTCCAGAGAAAAAATTGAAAAAGTTTCAAGAGAAAGACTACTCAAATTGTAATAATGGGACTCCATCAGCATAGTCAGGGTTCAAATTTGAGAGAAATTTCTTCAAGTTGCTACTGGACAACTCTTTCTTAAATGCTTACCTGCACAAAAAAATAAAGAAAAGTGTAAACTTTACTCATAGACTATTGCTGCTTCTACAATGTACAGGGCATTGGCCTCAGCTTATCCAGTGCCTTAACCTGTGGCTCTCCGGCAACCTGTTTTACAATTTGGACTAATCCATCTGACCACACCTTTAGACAAATGTGAACTGGCTACACCAGAGGAAACAAAAGGTATAATTATGTGCTTAATTGTAAAACACTGGGCAAAACTGTCACTGAAAAAGACCTGGGTGTATGGGTAGATGACAAACTCACATTTAGTGGCCAGTGTCAGGCAGCTGCTGCAAAGGCAAATAAAATAATGGGATGCATTAAAAGAGGCATAGATGCTCATGAGGAGAACATAATTTTACCTCTATACAAGTCACTAGTGCGACCACACTTAGAATACTGTGTACAATTCTGGTCTCCGGTGTATAAGAAAGACATAGCTGAACTAGAGCGGGTCCAGAGAAGAGCAACCAAGGTTATTACGGGACTGAGGGGTCTGCAATACCAAGACAGGTTATTAAACTTGGGGTTATTTAGCTTGGAAAAACGAAGGCTTAGGGGTGATCTTATAATAAATGTATAAATATATGAGGGGACAGTACAGAGAACTTTCTAATGATCTCTTTACTCTTAGGCCTGAGACGGGGACAAGGGGGCATCCTCTACGTCTGGAGGAAAGAAGGTTTATTCGTAATCACAGACACGGATTCTTTACTGTAAGAGCAGTGAGACTATGGAACTCTCTGCCACATGATGTTGTAATGAGTGAGTCACTACTAACATTTAAGAAGGGCCTGGATGCCTTTCTTGAAAACTATAATATTACTAGTTATATATACTAGATCCTTTGATAGGGCGTTGATCCAGGGAATTAGTCTGATTGCCATATCTGGAGTCAGGAAGGAATTTTTTCCCCATTTGTGGAGCTAGTGTTGCCACATGGCTTTTTTTTGCCTTCCTCTGGATCAACATGTTAGGCTATGGGTCGAACTAGATGGACTAAAAGTCTTCCTTCAACCGTAAAAAACTATGTTACTATGTTACCAGTGGCGTAACTAGAGTCCAAAGGGCCCCGCTGCGAAATTTGGACCTGGGCCCCCCCCTTCCCCCGCGTGCCCACATTGGTCAGATGTACGTGCCCAATGTAACATTCTAAATCCTATAAAGACTCATGAATTGACCCCTCTCTCCTTCATTATGTATTAATGCCCCTCATCCTGCTATATATGGTCCTCATCCTGGGAGATATAACCTTATCCTTGTATATATGGTCCTCCTACAGGGACGCATATCCATGTAAAGCAGGTGCAGGGGTCGGCAGGCGCCAGGCCCTGTACTGCTAGGCCCAGTCGCAGTTGCGAACCCTGCAACCGCGGTTGTTACACCACTAGGTATCCCCATCATCCCCTTGCACCCCCAATAAGGTATCCCCATAACATAGAGACAAACACACAAACTCAGGGACACACACACAGAAGGACACACACAGGGACACACACACACAGGGACACTTCTTACCGGTCCACCAGCGCTGCTCTCAGCCTGTAGGTGTACCGATGCCGCCAATGCATGGAACATGGCACCATACTCCTCTCCCTGCTTCAGATGCTGTAAGTGTACGGTGCCGCTGTCCTGGCCAATCACAGACCATGAGCCGCCTGGTCAGCCAATCACAGGCCATAAGGTGATGTCATGCGCCGACCGGCCTGTGATTGGCCGCCGGGCCTGTGATTGGCCAGGACAGTGGCAGGGGACAGGGAGAGAATGGTGCAGGACTTTATGCATCCGGCGGCTGTGATCAGCTCCCTGGGGACATGGATATGCGTCCTCAGGGACGCACATCCATGTAAAGCAAGTGCAGCCAGGGGTCAGCGGGCCTGGTCGCACCTGCGTCCGTGGTTGTTACGCCACTGATCCTCACCCATCCCTTGTAGACTGTGAGGCCTCACGGGCAGGGTCCTCTCCCCTCACTCACGATATCCTCACCCATCTCTTGTAGACGGTGAGTCCTTGTGGGCAGGGTCTTCTCTCCTGTAACTGTGTGTACCTTGTATTGTTCTTGTAATTGTCTATGTATGCCCTTGTGACATGTATATCACCATGGAATAAATGGCGCAATAATAATTAATAATAATAATCTCATCATCATGCCCCATTGTTATTTGAGACATTAGTGCCCCCAATTTCCTCAGAACTGGACACTCATATTGCAGCTCTTCCTATGCAGAACAAGCAGACAGTGCTGCAATACCAGTCACAGTCCATGGTCCAGGGAGGCACTGTTTTCATGGAAAATTGAAAAATTATTATTATATATAAATTATAATAAGAAATTACCCCAGTTATATTTTATAGATCAGCAATTTTCATGTGAGAGGAAAATTCCTACCTGCCAGACAGGCTGTGGTATCGACCCAGGTGAGGAGCTGTCCAGCACTTGGCTCTCCCAGGTAGTTGGAGTGCCAGGAAAGACTACAGCTGAGTGAGAAGTGAGAGAATGGAAGGCAAGGTGTGGCTCCATGCCACCTGGGATAGTGCCAGCCTGCTGTGACCCTGGTACTGAGGTCCAGTCATGTGACCTGCAGGCTGCACTTTGTATCAGCTAAGACATGAACCTGCTGGAAAGTGTTCACTGCCAGCACCTGCATCCTCCAGCCCATGATTAGGTTACATGCCCCCTCTCCAGCCTGCACAGCCTGCTCCTGGTCGCCCTCCTCCTGCTCTCTCACTTGGCTCTGTACCTCCTCACTGTTCACAGGTCCCGGTTCCCAGGCAGATCCTGCAGACGTTTGTGACTGTGACCCGCATGCTGCTATCTGGGGAGGCGGCAGATGCTGCAGAGGACATCCGGAGAGAGGGCACAGTCCTGGCATCAGACTATGAGATGTTGGAGGTACAGACGCCGGCTGCTGTGTCCTGTTTGTGATGAGGTCACATGACCTCATCACAGTGCAGCAGCCGCGGGAGATTTAAAGCTGCAGAGCCCGACAATTCTCCGGCGCCTGTGATCAGCTGCCAGAGACCGGCCGGGCAGAGCGGCCGCTCAGGGACGCACATCTATGTACAGATGGCGCAGCGGTCGCAGGGGTTGGCGGCTCCGGGCCCCCTGTGCCTCCGGGCCCCCTGTGCCTCCGGGCCCGGTCTCACTTGCGACCCCTGCGACCGCGGATGGTACGCCACTGTATGTTACTATGTTACCCTATGTCAGGCATGCACAAAGCATCATGGGCTTGGTAATTAAACTACAGTGATTTTTATGGTCAACATGATGAACAGAATCTGAAAAATTGCCTTTACAGTTTTTCATTCAGTCAATGTTTGAAGGGCATTAATTACAGATTTCCCCTGACCTACTTCTATTTATAGCAGGATGCTGAAACTGTACATTTATAATGATACAAGTCTCTATAGGTTACATGTCAATTTACAACTCTGGACTAATAATGGTCTCTTTTAGAGGTGTTGAAGTGATGTGAGGTGGAATACCGAGCAGTCATCAAGTTCCTTTACTTGAAAGGTGTGTTCATTGATAGTGGAATGGGGTTACCAAGGAATTGGAGCCGTTTCCACCTAAATTCAACTACATTTGAAATGACGATGCCAGTTCTTGACTACATCATATGAGGGGGCATCGTCACCATAAACCTCTTTCATCTCATCGAATGTCTCCCTTGGTGTGCGGTCTTTCAAGTAAACAAACTTCATGACTGCTCTGTATTCTACTGGGTCCATTACCACACCTCACATCACTTCATCACCTGTAAAAGAAAGACTGTTATCACTTCAGAGTTGCAAATGGTCATGTCACCTATAAAGATTTATATCATTACACATGTGAAGTTTTAGCATCCTGCGAGAAATAGAAGTGGATCAGGTATAATCTTTAAGGGGAACTCCAGGGAGAGAAAACTTTTTAGTACTGTCTCGGGCCTCCTACATGATGAAGCAGAGCTGTACATTGCAGTTCTAGGAGCTATAGATCGCTTATAAATCTATAAAATCATATCTACTCTTTTGCTTTCACCCCTCCCTCAGGGGTCCAAGAAAATCAGCCCAACAGCCTCACGCTGTTGCAGAAAGCAGGAGATGTGTCGGAGGTGTGGAGCCTGGGGGCTCCAGGATTATCCTTCATTCCCACCCCTTTGCACTCCTGTATTGGAAGGGGGCGTGGCCACCAGACCAATAGTCACATTACAATCTTGCCCCTGATATACCATCCTATGTAATGTAACAGGGTTGTTTTGTCTTGACATGGCAATCATGTCACCAAGCAAATAGAAATGCATGCAGTGATCTTTGGTTGTATAATGGTACATAATGAGTACTGTCATGTATCCAGGCTAGGAGCAGAGGCAAGCACTTCATTGATTTTTTCAGCATGGACATGGTCTCCCCATTCCCATAGCAACTTGGTAGATTCCTTTACCCTGAAACTTTCTATGGATCACAGATTTCTCACTGTCTCCTCAGTCATAGCAAGGTATGCAGATATCTGTGCAGCATCTGTTACACGTGGTATAAGTACACACAAGTTATAGTACACACCTGCATTATCAAGTATAATCTATTAAAGGGACACTGTCAAGTCATTTTTCAGTATATTATTACTATTACCCTTGAATAGTGCCTGGGCAGACATTTTAAAAAACATGTAAAATCATTATTGTATCGTTTGTCAGGGAGTTCCTGGATTAGTCCTCTCCATTATAGGCAAACAGGAATAGTCTGGCTGCTATATATACTGTCATGTAATTATGCTCTCCCCCTTAGTAGCTCTCTCCTCCCTCCTCCTTTGCTAACAGTGCAGTGTCAGGTTTCAGTAGCTTCTGTTCTGTTGAGGACACAGATGGAGAGAGCTATTACAGATCTGCATTATCTAGACTCCATTTGTTTCTCCTGCTGTGACAGTTTCTGTGTTGTATTTGACCTCTTGTGATGCTGCATACTCAGAGAGCAGAGAGGAGAATGCAGCAACCCCCCCCCCCCCCCGTGATCTCCTGTGCAGTGATGTGGTGTGAATATGTGACATGCATATTCATACTATGGGGTGTGGACAGCAGAGAACTAAGTGGATCACTCACTGTGATTGACAGATGGAATGAATCTCTTTATTTGAAGTTTACAGAAGATAGGAGGGAGATGTAAGGAAAAGAAATACATAGAGAGAGTTTAGTGTGAAGAAATAGAAAATGATAGCTGTTACATATGGATTTTTGACCTGACAGTTTTCCTTTAAAGATTAAAAAAAATGCTATTTTAATGTTCCCAAGTATAGAATGTCTAATATTATGATATTGTGGAGCCCACTATGACGGGGTGCTCGGTACCGGACCGGGGTACTGCTGGGGATATCACAGCGGTCTTGGTCCGGACCGTGTCCCGGGTTCCATAATACATGGGGGTATATTTACAGGGGAGTTTGTCGTGACGCCACCCACGGGTTGTGGTCAGGGTGACCACCGCTGCTGCAGAACCTCCGGGGATGATGTTTGGCAGCCGGTGATGTAACGGCTCTCCGCGGGAAGAGCCTGGTTCCCCGGGGCACAGTGGTAGTAATAGTCTATAGATGGTGCTATGGATATTGCAGGATAGGGGTGGTAGTAGAGGTGATGAGAGTTTGTGAGGAAACGCAGGGTTTGAGCACAAGGATCACACAGACTCACTGTTTTGAAGTTTTCCAAGTCTTTACTGCAGATGTTGGTAGCAGAGTACTGTCCACAGAGTCTGTACCGGGGTCGGGTTGCTCCCGCCCTGTCCGGGTCCTCAGCTACCTACTCCTGCAACTTGTGTGTGGCCCTGCTGCTGCTTTAGCTGAGCTGCTGGCCCTGTTTCTCCTCACAGGTACCCCCTTTGCTAGGCAACTTGAGTTTTTCCGTGTGCTTCTGACCCCGTCGTGTTGCTTCGCTGAGGTACGGTGTAGGTATGTAACCTCCACTATCCCGATGTTTTCTGTGCCGCAGGTTTCAGTCACAGATTCAGATCCGGTATCCGGCTTCTGCGCTCCTCTGGGGCGAGTTATGAGGTAACTCAGTCTCTCAGATATGTCCCTCTGCTTCTTGTATTCCTCTCTTGAGACCCTGACTAGGCCTGGGACCGGGTAGCAGACTGTGGAGGAGCCTAAGATAGCCCCTTTTAGGCTGGTTTCACACTACGATTTTGTGAAATCCGATGCTATCTGATAGAAATCGGACAGCATCAGATCCGAATTTGGCCCCATGTGATCCTATGGGGATTGGACCGATTCGGATGTGCACTAATTGCCATCCGAATCGCGTCCGATCCGATTTGTCCGATTTCTTTCCAGTGCAAAAATCGGAGACTGCTCCAATTTTTGCATCCGAATAAAAAACCGGATAGAGTCGGATCTGACAAATTGGATGGCAATTATGCCGATTCCATTAACATGGGGCCCTATGGAGCAGGGTCCGAGGAAACATCTGATGTCTCCTCGGACCCGATTTTAGTGTACTGAGCATGCTCAGTACACTAAAGTTGCTCCAACCCTTCTAATTACACTTCTGCAATGTATAATATACATTGCAGAAGTGTAATTAAGTAAAAGAAAGCGTTACAAATAAATTCACTATGCTCTCCTATCCTCTATCCAGCGCTGCCTCCCACAGCAAGGTCCTTGTGCTTACATAATGATTTTTTATTTTTAACTTTTTCTTATATTTCACTTCTGCAATGTATATTATACATTGCAGAAGTGAAAGGGCCCCACTGTGTCCGGATCCATGATAATCACGGACCCAGACACAGAAAAAAGCATCTGGAGGTCACCTTCGATGCTTTCCTTCCCTGTCCGTGGGATCCTACAAAAAGTAGGATCCCACAGACAGGGAAAAAAATCACCAACAGTCTTTTCTTCCTCAGTACTGCCTCGCACTGAACTACTTCCTCTTGACACCAGAATATATAAGAGAGCTGCTTTAGCTCCCCCTTCTGGCCTAGAGGTGCTAGTGCAGTGTCAGGTGTTGTGTGGGGAGTTAACCCAGGTGATGTTACTGTGGCACATTAACCCCTGGGGTGCCACAATATCAGTCTAAATCTAGGAATATATATGTACAGTATTAAGGTTTATTCGGTTTATCAATTCATGTGAAGGTAGTTTCTGTTCATGTTATGGTCTTGCACACAGGCAATTTTAGGCTATGTGCACACCTCAGTGCCAGGTGTAAATAACTGAAATATGCACTACAAATATGCTTGTCCACAAGCTTCAGTTTGTGGTAAATTATCCATGCAGTTATGCAGCAGAAAAAAATGCAAAAATGATGCATTTCATAGTATAAGGAAGGTGATTGAGATTTCTAAAATGTCATGGACATGCTGCTTATTTTTCCTTTGCAGATATGAACCTACAAAGCATTTTTTCAGATCTACAGTTTGTCAATTCTTGAATTTTTTTTGCATTCTTTTCAGCTACGGGGGAGGGGAGACTATGTAGTGCTGACTAAATCAATGAAGTGATCTGCCTATGCTCCTAGCCTGGATACATGACAGTACACATTATGCACCATCAAACAGCAAAAGATCACAGCGTGTATTTCTACATGTCACATTACATGGGATGGTATATCAGGGGTAGGATTGTACTGTGACCATGGGGTCAGCAGCCACACACCCTTCCAATACAGTAGAGTGAGGGGGGTGGGAATGAA
This sequence comes from Allobates femoralis, assembly GCA_033576535.1. Lineage (NCBI taxonomy): Eukaryota > Metazoa > Chordata > Amphibia > Anura > Aromobatidae > Allobates > Allobates femoralis. The sequence continues at coordinate 506,560,548 of JARQOC010000005.1, forward strand.
GGATAATCTTGGTGCCCCCAGGCTCCAGCCCCCAACACACCTTTTGCTTTCTGCAACAGCATGAGGCTGTTAGGTTGATTTTCTTGGACCCATAAAGGAGAGATGAAAGCAAAAAAGCAGGTATGATTTTATTGATTTATAATCAATCTATAGATCCTAGAACTGTAGAGCACAGCTCTGCTTCATCATGTAGAAGGGCAGAGACAGTACTAAAAAGTTTACATCCTGCCCTGCCCAGGAGCTGTGATATGATCAGACCATGTCCCTGTACGGTCAGACACGGGCATTACACAGTACAAAGGAGGGACACATAGATAAGATTATCTCAGTGCAGGAACAGTTTTTTAAACACATCCAATTGTGACACTTATTATTTTTTACAAGATCCATTGCTTAAAATGAACTTTGTTTGTGGAAAAACGTGGAAAAGTCAGTTCCATCAACTGCTCATAAGAATTGACAGTGTCCACAAAGTGGGATTCATGTTATTATTAACTGACAATGAACCACTCTTCTATTGTAATATATGGAGAGTGCTGATGTGTTTAATTAAAGTTAATTTTACTTATCCTCTACTAATTTTAGAATTTAAAGGCCAGACTATATTTGCATAAACAAAAACAAAAAACCCACAAAATTTGGTTATTATCCCAGTTCATTTTTATCCCAGTTGATAAAAATTTTAATACAGTATAGTTTATGTATAAAAGGCTAAATCAAACCACAAAAATTCTGAACAAAATTCAAGCAAGTTTGCTGTATATTAGGCCATGTGACCATTTGTAAAATAATAACAAGAAATCGTTGCTTTCATCACTCGTTTATCCAATTATGTTTGGCTGATAACAGAAATAAAACATCAAAACTGTCCAATAATTAGTTTTACTATAAACTAAAAATAAAACTAGTGGACACCTAAAACCACGCTGCACCTGTTCTATGAACACGTATTACAGCAAGCACATACACTTATCTCAGTTGGACCACAGAAAAAAAACAGCATAACAAACATGTAAAAGTACTCTGCTATAGTAGGTAATAATAAAAAACAAGTGCTAGTAAAAAACAGTGTAAAAAACAGGGTACTTAGTTAATAAGTTTTTTTGCAAAAAAAATGTACAAAGCCATTCTACCAACGTCAAGGTGACCCCTATCAGAATGGTCCCTATCTAACTAATTTAAAACCTGATCCTGTATAAATATACCTCATGGATGCAGGATGAAGATGGGCCAGAGTCCAATATGGACACAGTGCAGCAGGCAGCACCTTATGTGCCTGGCTCAGAATGGAAGGGGTGGGGCACTCCCTTATCTTGCATAACAAGAGACTAAATAAAAACTTAGAAATGAGCCAAAGCACAATGTGAATAGGTCTGTAGGACTGTGTTCACACCACTGAATAACTAGACCACAGAAAAAAACAGTATAACAAATGTGTAACGGTATTGTGCTATAATAGGTAATAATAAAAAACAAGTGCTAGTAAAAAACAGTGTCAAAAACAGGGTACTTAGTTAATACGTTTTATGCAAAATATGTAGGAAGCCATTCTACCAACGCCAAGGTGACCCATATCAGAACGGTCCCTATCTAACCTGATCCTGTATAAATATACCTCATAGATGCAGGATGCAAAAAACATTAACTAGGTACCCTGTTTTTGACACTGTTTTTACTTGCACTTGTTTTTTATTATTATCTATTATAGCAGAGTACTTTTACATGTTTGTTAAACTGTTTTTTCTGTGGTCTAGTTATTCGGCGGTGTGTAACACGGTCCTACAAACCTGTTCACTTTGTGCTTTGGCTCAGTTGTAAGTTTTCACTTACTGTATTTTTCAGATTATAAGACGCACTTTTGTTGCCCCAAATTTTGGGAGAAAGTGGGGGGTGCGTCTTATAATCCAAATATAGGGATTATACTGCAGGGGAGGTGGGGGCAGCTCTGGAGCCTGTTTGGGGGCTGGGGGAGGCTGGGGCGGGCTGGTGCAAGCGGCAGCGGAGATCACGTGCCCCCGCTCATATAATATGCACTGCCTCTGTCCATCATCCCGGTGCTGAAACCGCACCGCCGTGATGGACTGGGGAAGCAGTGCATATTATATGTGCCTGTGCCCCCCAGTGATGGCACATGCTCCCCCTGTGTTTGATATGGCCCCCATGATGCTGCCCATAGTAAAATAAAAAAACTTTACTTGTCTCCTCCAGAGCTGTCCTCCCGATGTCTCCCCAATCTCCCTGCTTGCTACTGTGATCGGGCATTCAGAGATGATGTTTCTCTGCTGTGCCGATCACATGACCAGCACTGAGAACCAGGAAGTGGAGGAATGCAGCGGCAAGCAGGGAGACACTGGGAGGACAGCGCTAGAGAAGGTAAGTAAAATGTTTTCTATTTTACTATGGGGGCCATAGCCAGCACAGGGGTACGTGTGCCAGCCACAGGGGATGTGTGTCAGCCACAGTGGAAGTGTGCCAGCCATAGGGGACATGTGCCAGCCATAGGGGACATGTCCAAGCCAAAAAAGATGTGTGCCAGCCACAGGGAACACTGGCCAGCCATGGGGGACAAAAGGCCAGCCGTGAGGATGTGTGCCAGCCACAGGGACGTGTGCACAGTCTAGGGGGTTTGCCAGTCATAGGGGACGTGTACCAGTCAAGGGGACGTGTGCCAGTCACGGGGAACGTGTGTCAGCCATGGAGGACGCGTCAGCTGTGTCGGCGCAGGAGCTTTTCACACTGCTGATCTGACAGCTATTTAAATTTCCCACACTGACACCAATAGGTGATGTCGGCGCGGGAAATTTAAACAGCTGTCAGATCAGTTGTGTTTAAATCTCCCGCGTTGACATCAGCTGTTAGTGTCAGTGCGACAAATTTAAACTAACAGCTGTTCTGACAGCTGATTCAGGTCCTTGAACCTGACATTGATCATCTGATCGGCTTGCCAGCCAACAAACCGATCAGATGATATTGGATCCGGATTGGACGTCGCGGGACCCTCGACCCTGGACTACGTCAGGAAGGGGGGAATTATTTAATAAAGATGGAGTCTCTAAGTGTTTTTTTGTTTTATTTCTAATAAAAATATTTTTTATCTGTGTTGGTATTTTTTTAATACTTTACCACAAATTAATGGCGGTCATGTCTAACATTGGCTTGACCTCTTGAATTTCGGGCGTAACCTCATTATTACCCAGTGAGTCACTGCACCAGGGCCCAGGATGAGTTGGGTACAGCGCCAGAAAATGGCGCTTCTATGAACACGTAATTTTCTTGGGTGGTTGCGGGTTGCAATTTGCAGCAGGGGGGAACACGGAAAACTTGGGTTACCCTGCGCTGTGGATTCCAGCCCCCAGCTGCCTAGTTGTACCTGGCTGGACACCAAAAAAGCACGAAGACCCACTTTTTATTTTTTATTATTCCATGAAATTCAAGAAATAATTTAAAAAAAAGGTTTCCCTATATTGTTGTGTCCAGCCAGGTCCAAATAGGCAGTTGGGGGTTGGGGGCAGCCCGTTCCTGCCTGCTGTACCTGACTGGCGAAGCCCACGTCAACATTTTTTGACCAGGATGATGGTGCTATCGAGGGACATATACCCTATATGATTTGATGGACGGACACTGGCATTATAAGACGGACCCCATTTGACATTAAAAATTACTTTTTTCTCTTTTGACCAGGATGAGGGTGCTATGAGGGACATATACCCTATATGATTTGTTGGACGGACACTGGCATTATAAGAGGGACCCCATTTAACAATAAAAATTACTTTTTTCTCTTTTCCTTCACCAAATTTGGGGGTGCGTCTTATAATCAGGTGCGTCTTATAAAGTGAAAAAATATGGTATCTCAGTTGGTATCTGCAAGGAGAATTTCTAAGGATAAGGTAGAAAAATATTAAAATCTGACAGTAATGAGTGACTGTCCAGAAAGTTGATTTCAGTGCAGGAGTAGTTGATTGTTAAGTTAATGGTGGGATAAAACTCATTCAAGTGTTCATGGAACATCTTCAGCTGTTGTTCAGACTTCATCCATATGATTAAATATCATTTATGTATTGGTAATAGGCCAGAAGCCTGATAGGGCAAGAGGATAAAAAGTCATTAAGGCTAAGGAGAAACTGAAAAGACAAGAGGAGCATAAATATGGCTTTATCTGAGAAAGTAGGATGAATCGTAAAATGAATAAAAGTCTTTAGTACTTGTGACAGTTACAACTACTAAAAAAGCATGTCACATGGCTGCGGCGTACCCTAGGTGAGATGATTCAAAATGGAGAATGAAAAGGTAAAAACCGCACTGCCGTGGAAAAACACCAATCCAAAAATTTAGAAATCGTGATTTTTTTAATAAAAAAAAAAAAATCAAGATTTCTACCAATCTTGCATTGGTGATCCGTCCACAGCAGTGCGGTTTATACCTGTAACAAATAGCCCTGTCCAGCAATAAAAAGCAATGTCATCTATTATTACTAATGTGTTATAGAACCATGTCCTCAGAGATCACCGCAGTTACATTAGTGATTATTCTACGTCATAAAGCCCTTTGAATATGACTGTTAGGTAGTAAAATTAATAAAGAGGATCTGTCAACCCCCTGGTGCTTTGCAGACTGAATGCAGCACTGAATGCAGTGTGTATCCTGCATTCAGGGAAGGGTTCCCCCATGTCTGTACCCCCCTGTAACGTTTCAAAAACACTAGAAATTTGTAATTTAAGAAGTCTGGAGGGAGTTCACTTATCTCGCTCTCCTCGCTGCATAGAGGGTCCTCCCTGCCTATGGCCTCTGTTCCGCCTCCTGCCTGTGTGTGGCCCCCGTCTCACCTGTGTGTCAACGTCTCTATTCATGCAGGCGCATGAGGAATAGTTAGGAGCGGTCCCGGCTGCTGATACCGCCTTTTTATGTGATGTCAGCACCAGATCCCGCCCTGCTGTATGCATACAGCATAATGTTTATCAGGGCGGGATCTGGCGCTGACGTCACATAAAAGGGTGGTATTAGCAGGCTGGACTGCTCCTAACTATTCCTCGTTGTGCGCCTGCGTGAATAGAGATGATAACGGTAGGCACAGGTGAGGAAGGGGCCACACACAGGCAGGAGGGGTATTAAAGAGCCAGGAGGCAGCACAGAGAGGCCACAGGAGGGGAGGACACTTCTATGCAGCGAGGAGAGCGAGATAAGTGAACTCCCTCCAGGTTTCTTAACTCCTTAAGGGCTGAAGCCTCATTTTACAATTCTGACTAGTGTCACTTTATGAGTTTATAACTCTGGCATTCCTCAATATATCCAGTGATTCCAAAACTGTTTTTTCATGACATATTGGACTTCATGTTAGTGGTAAATTTTGGATGATATTTTCTGCATTTCTTTGGCCAAAGAGAATGTTTACATGCAGTGACAGTTAAAAGCCATGATGGGTATAGCCGTCATTGGTCATTAATGGGTTAACTCACAAATTTCTAAAGTGTTTTTTAAAGGTTACAGGGGTGGTAAAGACATGTGGGATCCCTTCCCTGAATGCAGCATTCATGCTGCATTCAGTGCTGCATTCACTTTGAAAAGCACCAGGGGATGGATGACAGGTCCTCTTTAAAATAGTATAGACACATGTAATATAATACCCAGACCATGGCCCATCTGATCTTTATGCAGCACATGTTGATTAATAGCAGTAGTTGCCCCATTTTCTTCTTCGGTAACAGTTCTACTTTGGCTACAATGCCAGATATGTCTCAATAATGACAGTGAAAAAAAACAATTATAAAAATATATTCACTCTGCGATCATTTAGAATATGGTAGTGATGGTCATTGACTCAATATGAGCAGCCTTAAAAAACAATTAGTTTAATAAAACATAATAAATCCGAGAAATTCATATGCAAATTCTGTATTTGCAGTTTGAGATGAATGCACTTCTTCCAAAGTGCATTACTGGCAACTTCAGAATCTTAATCGTTGATGGAAACATAATAAAACATAACATTTATTAATCTAATAAATAAAGCTGAGTGTATGTATGTGTATGTATCTTAGATCTGCCCCTTCACATAGCCCCACCCCCTCTAGAGGTGCAACTATATTTTACCGTGTTTCCCCGAATATAAGACAGTGTCTTATATTAATTTTACTCCCAAAAGTCCCACCCTGTCTTATATTCGGGGTATGACTTATATTAAAAAAAAATGACAATTTTTTTTTTAACCATAAAATTAACATTTATTAACAAGCTGAACAGTATGGCACCACTTGCGGCAAGGTGCGGCAAAGGTGCGGTAACCGCACCTTACCGCGAGTGTCCCATACAGTACCGTACATTGTATGGGGACCTGCCGCAAGTGTGCCGCAAGTCGGCTGTGCGGCGGAATTGCGTTTTTAATGGGCAAGTCGGCAAGGAAACATCCTTACTTTTTAGGGTAATGGCGGCCTCGGGCTATGGATTCCTCCGCGGTGCAGGGCGTTGTCCAGATGCTTCTTCATGCAGGAGCTTCTGGCCAATCAGCACTCGAGCCGCTGAGCCAATCAGCGCTCGAGATGCTGGGGAGCCGCTGGCCAATCAGAAGCTCCTGCCGGCAGCGGTGACATCAGGCCGGGGCGACAGACGCACAAGATTAACCCTATGCCCTCGGGGTTACCTGCGGCACCTGAGGGCAGAGCGGAGCCCACGGGGGACAGCGGACCTGCGGCTGCACCTGAGGGCAGAGGGGAGCCCATGGAGGACAGCGGGGCCAGCGGGACAGCGGGGACACAGGTAAAACATGCAATGGGCAAAAATGGCACTTTAGCGGTACCCTGTCTTATATTCCCCGAAAATAAGTCACCCTGTCTTATATTCGGGGTATGACTTATATTGGAAAATTCTGCGCCAGCCCTGCCCTGACTAATATTCGGGGGTTACTTATTTTCGGGGAAACAGGGTATAATGCAGCCGCCATATAAATATGTGTGTGTATGTATGTCTATGCATTGGGAGGAGCTACAGGCAGAACCAGACAAAATTGTATGTAGGAGGAGGAACTACAGGCAGAACCAGACAATATTCTTTGGAGAATGAAAAAAAGAATAATGCGGTGTTTAAGGAGCGCTAAGGCTGCAAGAAAGGGCTCAGAAATGAATACTGACCTATTCTGTTTTATTAGTAAATTTGCGAATTGCTCTCTGTCGCCACTGCACGTTACGATAGCCCCCGCTATCTTTATCAGGTGGAGCCTTTAATCTCCCTTTGGGGAGAGCGGTGTGGTAGCAGCTTTGGGCAGTCAATATTCTTAGAGGAATCTTCTTTAAATAGTCGCTGAATTCCTGGATTACACACAGGACCTGTGGTGACGTCATACGGCGACACCCCTTCTGATCACGGGACTAGTCACCTGACGATCGTAGGAGGATCTGTTTTCCAGCTGACCACATTGTGATTGTTTGCCTCACACTCGTGTTGTGCAGAGGCCATGCACAACCTCACCAGGTGAGTGCAAATCTATCTACCATAACCTTCCTCCTTTACCACGGGTCTTCACCATGGCACAATCTTTTCTTTTGATTTTACAAATATTCTATCGAGGGGAGGAGCTAGAGGCAGAATCAGACATATGGAGGGGGAGGGGCTTGAGGCAGAACTAGACAACATTCTATGGAGTGGGAGGAGCTAGAGGTTTTGATTTACAATAATACATTTTCTGTCTATTTACTTTGTGAGGTTTACGTGCAAAATAATAATTCTATTTTGTTAAAACTAAAAACAGTTACTATGCCTGGGAAACGCCGGGCTCTACAGTTAGTTTTCATTATATTATTGGTCAGACTGATAATGCACTGATGATCAAAAGGGTAACAATGTTTTGACTTTTGACTTTCAGGCTCCATATCTCATCATCGACTATAGCAAAGGTCCCCAACCTTTCTGCCCTTGAGGGCCACATTCAACTCTGAAAGAGTGCGCCACATTCAGCAACAGGAGAGGGTCACGAGCCACATCCAGCGCCCGACTCTCCTCTATTAGTGATTGAATGGCTGGCTATGTGCAAAGCTGCTCAATGTGAATAGAGTATACAGGCACAGTAGAAAACTGCTTCATGATATAGAGGGGAAAAAAAAAAGAGAATTTTGTTTACGTACCGTAAATTCTTTTTTCTTTAATCATCAATGGGAGACCCAGACAATGGGGTTTAGGGCACTGCCCTCCGGAGGTCACACTAGGTACTACAAGTTTGTAGACACCGCCCCCTCCGCTTATAAACCCCTACCGCAGGGAACATCCTCAGTTTGGTCCATAAGCTGCGAGGAGACAAATAAACCACACCCGAAACGTCGGGAAGAAACCGTGTACAAACGGTTCAACAACCCGGATAACACTGTCCCAACAGGGAACAGAACAAATGCAAAACATGCAACGGAACAACTGGGTGGGTGCTGGGTCTCCCATTGATGATTAAAGAAAAAAGAATTTACGGTACGTAAACAAAATTCTCTTTTTTCTGGTCATCATAATGGGAGACCCAGACAATGGGGATGTCCTAAAGCAATACCCCAGGGCGGGAAGAGTTCCTCAACAGACGGATAACACATGGTCCCCCTCAAAGGTGGGCAACCGCCGCCTGGAGGCAGGGCTGCCACTAGGAATTTCGGGGCCCCTTACTGCCAAAATTTTGGGGCCCCCCTGAGACTCCGCCCAGCCTCCACCCCCTGAGACTCCGCCCAGCCTCCACCAGGCTCCACCTCCACCCAGGCTCCGCCTCCACCTAAACATACGTTATATATAGTGAAAAATTGGAACAGCACCAAAAATTACCTCAATTAATGTGCAAAGCTTTCCCAACCAGCAATCCAGATGGTTCCTTACAATACAATAAAGAAAGGAAAAAACAGAACAAAAAAATAGAAAAAAGTGGAATTTATTACCTAATGCGTGGCCACTTCATTGGGCTATAAGGTCCACTGTTTTCTATTTTTTTGTGCTGCTTTTCCTTTTTTTACTCTCTCTCTCATATATATACACACATATATATATTACAGACACAGACTTGAGACTGCTGTGGGCTGATTCACTGACCTCTCATCTTCATCGTGCGCTCTGTCCTTGGATCCCAGGCTCGGTCTCGGCGTTGACAGCTTCAGGCGGTTCCTCCTGCGCTGGGGCCTCGGTGATCTTGGCTTTCTGATCTTCGGGATGAGCAGGTCCTGTGGAGCGGGGTCAGATCCTGTCACCTCATCAGATTCTCCACGCACTACAAGGGAGGGCAACAGACTGTGATGTCATCATCAGGGGAGGGACCTGGACCACCCCCACACAACATCTGCCATGCCCCTGAGCTGACAACACAAAGTCCTAGATCAGAGGTGAACAGAGAAATATGGAGGACAGGAGGGAGACGAAGGAGAAAGAACAGAGGGAGATGGAGGATAAAGAGGACAGAGGAAGACTGAGGGGAGAAGGACAGGAGGGGGATAAAGGAGAAGAGGGCAGAGGGAGACTGAGGGGAAAGAGGGCAGAGGGAGACTGAGGGGAAAGAGGGCAGAGGGAGACTGAGGGGAAAGAGGGCAGAGGGAGACTGAGGGGAAAGAGGGCAGCACAAAGACTGAGGGGAAAGAGGACAGCACGAAGACTGAGGGGAAAGAGGACAGAGGGAGACTGAAGGGAAAGAGGGCAGAGGGAGACTGAGGGGAAAAAGGGCAGAGGGAGACTGAGGGGAAAGAGGACAGAGGGAGACTGAGGGGAAAGACGACAGGACAAAGACTGAGGGGAAAGAGGACAGCATGAAGACTGAGGGGAAAGAGGACAGCACGAAGACTGAGGGGAGAAGGACAGGAGGGGGATAAAGGAGAAGAGGGCAGAGGGAGACAGAGGGGAAAGAGGGCAGAGGGAGACTGAGGGGAAAGAGGGCAGAGGGAGACTGAGGGGAAAGAGGGCAGCACAAAGACTGAGGGGAAAGAGGACAGCACGAAGACGGAGGGGAAAGAGGACAGAGAGAGACTGAAGGGAAAGAGGGCAGAGGGAGACTGAGGGGAAAGAGGGCAGAGGGAGACTGAGGGGAAAGAGGACAGAGGGAGACTGAGGGGAAAGACGACAGGACAAAGACTGAGGGGAAAGAGGACAGCACGAAGACTGAGGGGAAAGAGGACAGCACGAAGACTGAGGGGAAAGAGGACAGGAGGGAGACTGAGGGGAAAGAGGACAGGAGTGAGACTGAGGGCAAAGACGACAGGAGAGGGACGAAGAGGAAAGTGTGCTGGAGGGCCCGGCTCCCTGTGTGCTGGGGGGCCCCCCTTCTCTCCCCTCTCCTAACCTGTGTGCAGCTGTGTGGCATAAGCAATCATGCCCTGAGCGCTACCCTCCACCTCACCCTCTGGGGCCCTTGAGCGCTGCCCCCACACACCTTAGCCTTGGGGGTCAGGGGCCCCTGAGAGTGGTCCCCACACCTCAGCCTCGGGGCCCTTGAATGCAGCCCCCACACCTCAGCCTCGGGGCTCAGGGGCCCCTGAGAGCTGCCCCACACTTCAGCCTCAGGGGCCCGAGGCTGAGGTGTGAGGGCAGCTCTCAGGGGCCCCACACTTCAGCCTCAGGGGCCCCTGAGAGCTGCCCCCACACTTCAGCCTCAGGGGCCCTGAGAGCTGCCTACCCCCACATGTCATCCTAGCGGGCCCCTGAGAGCTGCCCCCACACTTCAGCCTCAGGGGCCCTGGGCCCCGAGGCTGAAGTGTGGGGGCAGCTCTCAGGGGCCCCTGAGGCTAAAGTGTGGGGGCAGCTCTCAGGGGCCCCACACTTCAGCCTTGGGGGCCCCTGAGAGCTGCCTGCCCCCACATGTCATCCTAGCGGGCCCCTGGGCCCCGAGGCTGAAGTGTGGGGGCAGCTCTCAGGGGCCCCCTAGGATGACATGTGGGGGTAGGCAGCTCTCAGGGGCCCCTGAGGCTGAAGTGTGGGGCCCCTGAGAGCTGCCCCACACCTCAGCCTCGGGGCTCAGAGGCCCCTGAGAGTGGCCCCCACACCTCTACCTGCCCCCACATGTCATCCTAGGGGGCCCCTGACCGCTGCCCCCACACCATCCTCGGGGCCCCCTTAGCGCGCCGCTGCCTACCCCCAGCACCGAACACGCAGGGGCCCCCCCAGGATGGGTGGGGACACATAGGGGGCCCCCCCAGAATGGATGAGGACACATAGGGGGCCTCTCAGGATAGGGACACCCCATCCATTCTAGGGGGCCCCCCATGTGTCCTCATCCATCCTGGGGGCCCCCCATGTGTCCTCATCCATCATGGGGGCCCCTCCATGGGTCCCCATCCATCCTGGGGGCCCCACTTTTGTCCCCATCCATCCTGAGGGCCCCCATGGGTCCCCATCCAACCTGGGGGCCCCTCATCCATCCTGGGGGCCGCCCATGGGTCCCAATCCATGCTGGGCCCCCCCCCATGCGTCCCTATCTATCCAGGGGGCCCCCTATGTGCCCCCATCCATGCTGGGGCCCCCCATGGGTCCCCATCCACCCTGGGGGCCCCTCATCCATTCTGGGGGGCCCCTATGTGCCCTCATCCATGCTGGGGCCCCCCATGGGTCCCCATCCATGCTGGGGCCCCCCATCGGTCCCTATCTATCCTGGGGGGCCCCCTATGTGCCCCCATCCTGATCCCCTGCAGTTAAAAAAAAAAAAAAAAATACTTACCTCACGATCCTCTGCTATCCATCGCACACTGCTGCAGACGCACACAGGAAGCAGAGTGCCGGAGCGATGATGTCATCGCCCGAGACTCCGACCTTCCTGTACGCGCTGGCAGCATCAGCTGTCAGCAGAGGGTGAGGAGGGAGCGGTACAGCGGGAGATCGCTCCCGCTGTACCGCACAGTGCCACAGACAGGCTAATCATATCAGTGTGATAGCACACCGATATGATTAGCACTAACTCATGGGACCCCCCGGGGCCCGGGGGATCTCCCGCCGGGCCAGTCCGCCCCTGCTCCCCCCCCTCCATTGTTACTTTACCGGCGGGCGGGCGGCGGCACCACTTGTTGTCAGTGTGTGTGACGCTGCAGGCCTGCAGCCGGCGCCGCTATTTCCTGTGTGGGCGGCGCCGGATGCAGCGTCATACACTAGCACTACACTGAGCATTGCTGGCCAAAAGGGGCGGGCCTCCTTGCTCCAACGGCCCCGCCCACAGCTAGCGCGCCCGGGCCCCCCCCAGCTGTTTGTCTGGCCACGCCCCCTCCACGGAGCACCGGGCCCCGTACAGCTGTATGGCCCGTAATGCCATATCGGCGGCCCTGCCTGGAGGACCCGCCTGCCCAAACTTGCATCCGCGGAGGCATGGGCATGCACCATATAGTGCTTAGAGAAAGTGTGCAGGCTGGACCAAGTGGCCGCCTGACACACCTGTAGAGCCGAAGCTCGATGTCGCAAAGCCCAGGAGGCACCGACAGCTCTGGTAGAGTGAGCCTTCAATCCCACCGGGAGAGGCAAACCAGAAGACCTGTAAGCCTCTTGAATGGGAGCCTTGATCCATCTGGCCAAGGTTGACTTAGATGCCGCGGACCCTTACAGCGACCTGTCGTAAGGACAAATAAGGAATCCGAACTCCGGAAGGAGGCAGTCCTGGACACATAAATGCGGACAGCCCTCACGAGATCCAGAGTATGGAGATCGCGCTCAACCTGATGAACGGGAGCGGGGCAAAATGACGGGAGAACAATCTCCTGGTTCAGGTGAAAAGTGGAAACCACCTTTGGCAAGAATTCTGGCCGCGGGCGTAACACCACCTTGTCTTGGTGAACCACCAGGAAGGGTGACTTGCACGATAGTGCAGCCAATTCTGAGACCCTTCTCAGAGACGTAATCGCCACCAGAAAGACCACTTTCTGGGACAGACGAGATAGGGAAATGTCTCTCAGTGGCTCAAACGGCGGTTTCTGCAGTGTCGCCAGGACCATGTTAAGGTCCCAAGGGTCCAGTGGCCGCCTGTAGGGCGGAACCACCCGAGACAACCCCTGCAGAAATTGACGGACCCTGGGAAGGAGCGCCAAGCGCCTGTCAAACAGCACTGAAAGAGCTGACACTTGACCCTTCAGGGAGCCGAGAGATAAACCCAATTCCAACCCCGACTGTAGGAAAGCCAACAATGTCGGTATGGATAAGGGCCACGGGGACCGGCCACTCGAGGCACACCAGGTAAAGAAAATCTTCCACGTTCTGTGGTATATCTTCCTGGAAACAGGCTTCCTAGCTCGAGTCATAGTGTCGACTACCGTAGGAGAGAAGCCTCTGGATGTCAACAGCCAGGCCTCAAGAGCCATGCAGTCAATCTGAGGGCCCTGGAATTGAGATGGAAGAATGGGCCTTGCGCGAGTAGATCTGCGCGTTCCGGAAGAGCCCACCGGTGTCCGCCTGACAGTCGCCACAGGTCCGGATACCAGGACCTCCTGGGCCAATCCGGAGCCACTAGAATGGCTACCCTGCATTCCGACCTGATCTTCCACAGAACCCTGGGAATCAGAGCCAGAGGCGGGAACACATACGGTAGATGGAATCTGGACCAACTCAGGATCAGGGCGTCTGCCCCCAGAGACTGAGGATCCCATGATCTCGCCATGTAGTGCGGCACCTGATGATTCAGCCGCGAGGCCATCAGATCACGTCCGGAGTGCCCCATCTGCTGCAGATGTCCTGGAAGACGTCTGGATGAAGAGACCACTCTCCGGCGTCCATCCCTGCCGGCTCAGGTAGTCGGCCTCCCAGTTCTCGACCCCTGGGATGTGAACTGCGGAGATCAGGCAGTCGTTGTCCTCCACCCAAGATAGAATGCGGTGGACTTCGGCGAGGGCCTGAGCACTTCTGGTCCCTCCCTGATGATTTATATAGGCGACGGCCGTCGCATTGTCGGACTGAACCCGAATGGGTTGCCCTGACAGGAACTTCTAAAACGCTAGGAGCGCCAGATAGACCGCCTTGATCTCCAGCACGTTGATCTGCAACGCCGACTCCGACGGAGTCCAGAGGCCTTGAGCCCTGTGGTGTAAGAACACCGCACCCCAGCCCATGAGGCTGGCGTCGGTGGTCACCACTAACCATGACGGTTTGAGGAAGGACCGTCCCCGCGACAAGTGACGGGGCTGGAGCCACCACTGCAAGGAATCCCTGGTCGGTTGGGAAAGAGCCACCAGCCGATTCAGAGAGATCGTCCTCTTGTCCCATCTGCGAAGAATCTCCAGCTGGAGAGGACGGAGGCGAAACTGCGCAAAAGGCACTGCCTCTATTGCAGCTACCATGCGCCCCACCAGCTTCATCAAGATCCGTAGGGATGATTGTGGTGACAGGAGGACTGCCTGCACTCCTGATTGGATCGCCATCTGTTTGACTCGTGGCAGAGACACTAGGGCTGAGTCCGTGTGGAAGTCCATGCCCAGATATGTCAGTGACTGGGTCGGAACCAGGGTCGACTTCTGGATATTGAGAAGCCACCCGAACTGTTCCAGAGACTTCATGGTTACCTCCAGGCTTTGCCGACAAAGGTGTTCCGATGGCGCCCTGACCAGCAGGTCGTCCAGATAGGGTATTACGGCATGCCCCTGCACGTGCAGGAGAGCCACCATGGAGGCCATCACTTTTGTGAACACCCGCGGTGCCGAGGCCAACCCGAAAGGCAGCGCCACAAATTGGAAGTGTTCTTCCCCCACTGCGAATCTCAACCAGCGCTGATGAGCCGGTGCAATGAGCACGTGAAGGTAAGCGTCTCGGATATCTATGGACGCTAGGAAGTCCCCCTGTGACACAGCTGCGATCACGGAGCGCAGTGATTCCATACGGAACTTCCGAACCAACACGTGATGGTTGAACAACTTTAGGTCCAGAACCGGGCGGAAGGAGCCGTCCTTTTTTGGGACAATGAAGAGGTTGGAGTAAAAACCCCGAAACCTCTCCCCGGAAGGCACCGGGACCACCACTCCGTCCCTGCGGAGACCCTCCAACACCAGGTGAAAAGCCTGAGCCTTTTCTGGGGATGGGACCGACCGATGGAATCGGGGTATCGGCTTTGACGTCAGCTCTATCCTGTAACCTCGCGAGACCACGTCTCGAACCCACTGATCTTGAACGTGAAGTAGCCACCTGTCCTGAAAACGAGACAGGCGACCCCCCACCTGTGGGGAGGCAGGAAGGGAGAGCGAGTCATGTAGAGGCGGGTTTGGGGGTGGCAGCCGCTGCCCCCGCCGGCTTCTTTGGACGACTCTTAGAGCGCCACTGAGAAGCGGGCTTGCCCCCTCGGTCCGTGCGAGCGGACGGTGCTGATGACTGTGAGCTGGAACGAAAGGACCACTGCTTTGGGTTCCTCTTAACGGTGTACCGTGGCTTAGGTTTATTCTGCGGGATCTTAGACTCAGCAGAATCCTTTATCAGCTTGTCCAGTTCGGTGCCAAAAAGCCTGTCACCAGAGAACGGAAGATTCTGCAAAATCTTCTTAGATGTGGCATCTGAGTCCCAAAGACGCAGCCACAACAACCTGCGAATCGCAATAGCATTGGCCGAAGCCACAGCTGAGCGAGTGGCAGTTTCCAAAGTCGCCGTCCTGGCGTAGTCCGCATAGGCCTTTGCCCTTTCGGTAAGCGCCAGGACCTCTGGACTGGACCTTGCCAGGTCAGTGATACCATCCAAGCAGGTAGTAATCGCTTGTAAGGTCCAGACCGTGGCAAAATTAGGGGCAAATGAAGACCCCACAGCCTCATAGGAAGACTTGGCGAGTTGCTCGACCTGTCTATCAGTCGCATCCTTCAGCGAGGAGCTATCAGAGGCAGAGAAAAGGGAGCGTGCAGCAATCCTGGTCATGGAAGCGTCCACCTTCGGGGACTGCGACCACTCCTGAAGCACCTCCTGGGAGAAGGGGAAGCGATTGTCCTTGGGTTTGGGGACATAACGCCGCCCAGGATGTAACCTGGGAGCTCTAACCACCCTTCCAAAGTTAGTGTGGTCCATGAAGGAGCCACTTGGTCTAGCCTCCGGCCGCAGCCATTGATAGACCTCCTTCGGGTGTACAGTCACCTCCTCAGGGGGTGTCACGAGACGTAAGGTCTCGTTGATAGAGGACACCAAATCCTCCACCCCGTCTGGTGGTTCAGACACAGACACAGACCCGAGAGTCGAACCCCCATCATCTTCCTCACCATCAGAGGAACGCTCCTCCTCAGAGAGAGCCTGGAGCTGGGTGAATCCTCACGACGAGCCCGCTTAAGGGGTCTCACAGCAGAAGAGGGAGACACCCGTGGGTAACTGGAAGGAGTAGCTGGGCTTTCCAGCCTCCTATTGAGTGCCTCCAGGGACTGCGACATGGAGGACAGCTGGGACAACAGAGATTCATTGATCTTATTCTGAGTTTCCCATGGCCCTGGGATCACCTGAACCTCAGGGTACAGCACCGGAGCTGCTGTCTCAGCAGTGTCAGTCCGGGCCTCTGGGCGTCCGCAGTTATTGCAGGACCCCTCCACCAGAGTCCCATTGCATGTAGCACAGGTAATGGTGGCATCTGCCGCCTTAGCAGCACGCTTCCTAACTGAGGACATCGCCACAGCAGGGGAAAATAAGCCAAATTGTGCAGACAAAACCGGGAATCCCGGTGGCTTACCGACCGCAGCGAAGCGTGTAGGAGGAAGCGGTGTGTGTGTGTGACCTCCGCGAGAGTTTCCGGTCTCCCCCGGAGTGCAGACGCACGCTGCAGACAGATCCCAGCCGGGAAATGAGGGGTAAAGATGGCCGCCGACAGTGAAACCGTGGGCGGCGCCGAAAACACGCGGGAAGCACACACACACGCCCATCGATGACGTCACCGCACGGGCTGCTTCCCATCCTCCAAGCAGCCTCAGTATGAAGGCGCCAGAGCCCGCAGCGCGGGAAGTAGTGTGAAATACAACACACAGACTGCATGCACAAACAAACATCCGCAGCCTACAGCCTCAGCCCCTGCGACACACAGGGCGGTCAGCCAGGGTAACCCCAGCACAGGGTACCCTCCAGATCCGCGGACCCGAGAGTAACGCGCGGTCTGAGTGTCAGGACACATAAAGTGACCGACACTACCCCCAGGCACACAGGAGACACAGAGTGCCTCAGTGCCGGTCCGGTCTGTAAGCACCATTTAGGGAGGCCTCGGACGGGGGTTCAGCACCAGTCCGGAGTGTAAGCACCATTTAGGGAGGCCTCGGACTGGGCTGGCTCCAGTCCGGTCTGTAAGCACCATTTAGGGAGGCCTCGGACGGAGCGGAGCTGTGCAAGGCTCCCATCTCCCACTCTCCAGAGCCCCCCAGAGAGGGATGGAAAGGAGCGCAACAGTGTACCGGGGAGAACACAAAGTGTCCAGGCTCTAGGCCTCTCCGGTACCTCCACCTGCGTGTTCCACAAGGGTGAGCGGGGAGGCTGTCGCAGGTCCCGACCGGAACCATTTTACCTTGTCTTCAGACGCCATCACGTAAGTTGTGAGAATGCAGTGAAGTGCAAGCAAAGCGTCATCCTCCGAGCACACTAAGTTTAAAACTGAGGATGTTCCCTGCGGTAGGGGTTTATAAGCGGAGGGGGCGGTGTCTACAAACTTGTAGTACCTAGTGTGACCTCCGGAGGGCAGTGCCCTAAACCCCATTGTCTGGGTCTCCCATTATGATGACCAGAAAAGAGAAGTTAGCTCATGCAATGGCCATGGCATTTCAGCCCGGTAACCAGTGCCAAGGTCTCTCATACTACCGGGTCCTAACCTTGTGCCTCTTCATGCAGTGTGAATTGCTTGAATGGGTGTCTGTGCCACTAACTGCAATTAAAACCTGCGTATATGGGTGTGTCAGGACCTAGGCTACAGCAGGATGTAGAGTCTCAACATGGCTACATGAGCTAACTTCTCATTTTTTTCCCTTTATATCATGAAGCAGTTTTCTGTTGTGCCTGTATACCTATTCACATTGAGCAGCTTTGCACATAGCCAGCCATGCATTCACTAGCTAATATGCTTTTTCCATTTTTTCTAGTGTTAGTGTTGCAGCCGTTATCCTTTCTTGTTGATGTTTTTTTTGGCTAGCACCTTTCACATATGGTGGTGTCGCTGGAAGTCTCTTTAGCGTCCCCTCTGGTGGTGGCACTCATTATCGGTATAATGACAGCCTAAATGTGTCCACAAAAATCACATCTAGGCAACATACCAAGATCCAGGGGTTTCTACCTTACCCCATTCAGACCTGCTCTACTATGTGGGGCTACCCACCAAAAAGTCGCCATCAGGAGACCTGCTGTTTGCAAGACCAGGTGCTAATGAACTAAGCTGGAAGACAGACACAAGCCACACATCACAGGTTCACGCAAGCCATTTTCATTATATTATTGGTCAGACTGATAATGCACTGATGATCAAAAGGGTAACAATGTTTTGACTTTTGACTTTCAGGCTCCATATCTCATCATCGACTATAGCAAAGGTCCCCAACCTTTCTGCCCTTGAGGGCCACATTCAACTCTGAAAGAGTGCGCCACATTCAGCAACAGGAGAGGGTCACGAGCCACATCCAGCGCCCGACTCTCCTCTATTAGTGATTGAATGGCTGGCTATGTGCAAAGCTGCTCAATGTGAATAGAGTATACAGGCACAGTAGAAAACTGCTTCATGATATAGAGGGGAAAAAAAAAAGAGAATTTTGTTTACGTACCGTAAATTCTTTTTTCTTTAATCATCAATGGGAGACCCAGACAATGGGGTTTAGGGCACTGCCCTCCGGAGGTCACACTAGGTACTACAAGTTTGTAGACACCGCCCCCTCCGCTTATAAACCCCTACCGCAGGGAACATCCTCAGTTTGGTCCATAAGCTGCGAGGAGACAAATAAACCACACCCGAAACGTCGGGAAGAAACCGTGTACAAACGGTTCAACAACCCGGATAACACTGTCCCAACAGGGAACAGAACAAATGCAAAACATGCAACGGAACAACTGGGTGGGTGCTGGGTCTCCCATTGATGATTAAAGAAAAAAGAATTTACGGTACGTAAACAAAATTCTCTTTTTTCTGGTCATCATAATGGGAGACCCAGACAATGGGGATGTCCTAAAGCAATACCCCAGGGCGGGAAGAGTTCCTCAACAGACGGATAACACATGGTCCCCCTCAAAGGTGGGCAACCGCCGCCTGGAGGCAGGGCTGCCACTAGGAATTTCGGGGCCCCTTACTGCCAAAATTTTGGGGCCCCCCTGAGACTCCGCCCAGCCTCCACCCCCTGAGACTCCGCCCAGCCTCCACCAGGCTCCACCTCCACCCAGGCTCCGCCTCCACCTAAACATACGTTATATATAGTGAAAAATTGGAACAGCACCAAAAATTACCTCAATTAATGTGCAAAGCTTTCCCAACCAGCAATCCAGATGGTTCCTTACAATACAATAAAGAAAGGAAAAAACAGAACAAAAAAATAGAAAAAAGTGGAATTTATTACCTAATGCGTGGCCACTTCATTGGGCTATAAGGTCCACTGTTTTCTATTTTTTTGTGCTGCTTTTCCTTTTTTTACTCTCTCTCTCATATATATACACACATATATATATTACAGACACAGACTTGAGACTGCTGTGGGCTGATTCACTGACCTCTCATCTTCATCGTGCGCTCTGTCCTTGGATCCCAGGCTCGGTCTCGGCGTTGACAGCTTCAGGCGGTTCCTCCTGCGCTGGGGCCTCGGTGATCTTGGCTTTCTGATCTTCGGGATGAGCAGGTCCTGTGGAGCGGGGTCAGATCCTGTCACCTCATCAGATTCTCCACGCACTACAAGGGAGGGCAACAGACTGTGATGTCATCATCAGGGGAGGGACCTGGACCACCCCCACACAACATCTGCCATGCCCCTGAGCTGACAACACAAAGTCCTAGATCAGAGGTGAACAGAGAAATATGGAGGACAGGAGGGAGACGAAGGAGAAAGAACAGAGGGAGATGGAGGATAAAGAGGACAGAGGAAGACTGAGGGGAGAAGGACAGGAGGGGGATAAAGGAGAAGAGGGCAGAGGGAGACTGAGGGGAAAGAGGGCAGAGGGAGACTGAGGGGAAAGAGGGCAGAGGGAGACTGAGGGGAAAGAGGGCAGAGGGAGACTGAGGGGAAAGAGGGCAGCACAAAGACTGAGGGGAAAGAGGACAGCACGAAGACTGAGGGGAAAGAGGACAGAGGGAGACTGAAGGGAAAGAGGGCAGAGGGAGACTGAGGGGAAAAAGGGCAGAGGGAGACTGAGGGGAAAGAGGACAGAGGGAGACTGAGGGGAAAGACGACAGGACAAAGACTGAGGGGAAAGAGGACAGCATGAAGACTGAGGGGAAAGAGGACAGCACGAAGACTGAGGGGAGAAGGACAGGAGGGGGATAAAGGAGAAGAGGGCAGAGGGAGACAGAGGGGAAAGAGGGCAGAGGGAGACTGAGGGGAAAGAGGGCAGAGGGAGACTGAGGGGAAAGAGGGCAGCACAAAGACTGAGGGGAAAGAGGACAGCACGAAGACGGAGGGGAAAGAGGACAGAGAGAGACTGAAGGGAAAGAGGGCAGAGGGAGACTGAGGGGAAAGAGGGCAGAGGGAGACTGAGGGGAAAGAGGACAGAGGGAGACTGAGGGGAAAGACGACAGGACAAAGACTGAGGGGAAAGAGGACAGCACGAAGACTGAGGGGAAAGAGGACAGCACGAAGACTGAGGGGAAAGAGGACAGGAGGGAGACTGAGGGGAAAGAGGACAGGAGTGAGACTGAGGGCAAAGACGACAGGAGAGGGACGAAGAGGAAAGTGTGCTGGAGGGCCCGGCTCCCTGTGTGCTGGGGGGCCCCCCTTCTCTCCCCTCTCCTAACCTGTGTGCAGCTGTGTGGCATAAGCAATCATGCCCTGAGCGCTACCCTCCACCTCACCCTCTGGGGCCCTTGAGCGCTGCCCCCACACACCTTAGCCTTGGGGGTCAGGGGCCCCTGAGAGTGGTCCCCACACCTCAGCCTCGGGGCCCTTGAATGCAGCCCCCACACCTCAGCCTCGGGGCTCAGGGGCCCCTGAGAGCTGCCCCACACTTCAGCCTCAGGGGCCCCGAGGCTGAGGTGTGAGGGCAGCTCTCAGGGGCCCCACACTTCAGCCTCAGGGGCCCCTGAGAGCTGCCCCCACACTTCAGCCTCAGGGGCCCTGAGAGCTGCCTACCCCCACATGTCATCCTAGCGGGCCCCTGAGAGCTGCCCCCACACTTCAGCCTCAGGGGCCCTGGGCCCCGAG
This sequence comes from Allobates femoralis, assembly GCA_033576535.1. Classification (NCBI taxonomy): domain Eukaryota; kingdom Metazoa; phylum Chordata; class Amphibia; order Anura; family Aromobatidae; genus Allobates; species Allobates femoralis. Next base: position 506,581,772 of record JARQOC010000005.1, read on the forward strand.
GCTGAAGTGTGGGGGCAGCTCTCAGGGGCCCCTGAGGCTAAAGTGTGGGGGCAGCTCTCAGGGGCCCCACACTTCAGCCTTGGGGGCCCCTGAGAGCTGCCTGCCCCCACATGTCATCCTAGCGGGCCCCTGGGCCCCGAGGCTGAAGTGTGGGGGCAGCTCTCAGGGGCCCCCTAGGATGACATGTGGGGGTAGGCAGCTCTCAGGGGCCCCTGAGGCTGAAGTGTGGGGCCCCTGAGAGCTGCCCCACACCTCAGCCTCGGGGCTCAGAGGCCCCTGAGAGTGGCCCCCACACCTCTACCTGCCCCCACATGTCATCCTAGGGGGCCCCTGACCGCTGCCCCCACACCATCCTCGGGGCCCCCTTAGCGCGCCGCTGCCTACCCCCAGCACCGAACACGCAGGGGCCCCCCCAGGATGGGTGGGGACACATAGGGGGCCCCCCCAGAATGGATGAGGACACATAGGGGGCCTCTCAGGATAGGGACACCCCATCCATTCTAGGGGGCCCCCCATGTGTCCTCATCCATCCTGGGGGCCCCCCATGTGTCCTCATCCATCATGGGGGCCCCTCCATGGGTCCCCATCCATCCTGGGGGCCCCACTTTTGTCCCCATCCATCCTGAGGGCCCCCATGGGTCCCCATCCAACCTGGGGGCCCCTCATCCATCCTGGGGGCCGCCCATGGGTCCCAATCCATGCTGGGCCCCCCCCCATGCGTCCCTATCTATCCAGGGGGCCCCCTATGTGCCCCCATCCATGCTGGGGCCCCCCATGGGTCCCCATCCACCCTGGGGGCCCCTCATCCATTCTGGGGGGCCCCCTATGTGCCCTCATCCATGCTGGGGCCCCCCATGGGTCCCCATCCATGCTGGGGCCCCCCATCGGTCCCTATCTATCCTGGGGGGCCCCCTATGTGCCCCCATCCTGATCCCCTGCAGTTAAAAAAAAAAAAAAAAATACTTACCTCACGATCCTCTGCTATCCATCGCACACTGCTGCAGACGCACACAGGAAGCAGAGTGCCGGAGCGATGATGTCATCGCCCGAGACTCCGACCTTCCTGTACGCGCTGGCAGCATCAGCTGTCAGCAGAGGGTGAGGAGGGAGCGGTACAGCGGGAGATCGCTCCCCGCTGTACCGCACAGTGCCACAGACAGGCTAATCATATCAGTGTGATAGCACACCGATATGATTAGCACTAACTCATGGGACCCCCCGGGGCCCGGGGGATCTCCCGCCGGGCCAGTCCGCCCCTGCTCCCCCCCCTCCATTGTTACTTTACCGGCGGGCGGGCGGCGGCACCACTTGTTGTCAGTGTGTGTGACGCTGCAGGCCTGCAGCCGGCGCCGCTATTTCCTGTGTGGGCGGCGCCGGATGCAGCGTCATACACTAGCACTACACTGAGCATTGCTGGCCAAAAGGGGCGGGCCTCCTTGCTCCAACGGCCCCGCCCACAGCTAGCGCGCCCGGGCCCCCCCCAGCTGTTTGTCTGGCCACGCCCCCTCCACGGAGCACCGGGCCCCGTACAGCTGTATGGCCCGTAATGCCATATCGGCGGCCCTGCCTGGAGGACCCGCCTGCCCAAACTTGCATCCGCGGAGGCATGGGCATGCACCATATAGTGCTTAGAGAAAGTGTGCAGGCTGGACCAAGTGGCCGCCTGACACACCTGTAGAGCCGAAGCTCGATGTCGCAAAGCCCAGGAGGCACCGACAGCTCTGGTAGAGTGAGCCTTCAATCCCACCGGGAGAGGCAAACCAGAAGACCTGTAAGCCTCTTGAATGGGAGCCTTGATCCATCTGGCCAAGGTTGACTTAGATGCCGCGGACCCTTACAGCGACCTGTCGTAAGGACAAATAAGGAATCCGAACTCCGGAAGGAGGCAGTCCTGGACACATAAATGCGGACAGCCCTCACGAGATCCAGAGTATGGAGATCGCGCTCAACCTGATGAACGGGAGGCGGGGCAAAATGACGGGAGAACAATCTCCTGGTTCAGGTGAAAAGTGGAAACCACCTTTGGCAAGAATTCTGGCCGCGGGCGTAACACCACCTTGTCTTGGTGAACCACCAGGAAGGGTGACTTGCACGATAGTGCAGCCAATTCTGAGACCCTTCTCAGAGACGTAATCGCCACCAGAAAGACCACTTTCTGGGACAGACGAGATAGGGAAATGTCTCTCAGTGGCTCAAACGGCGGTTTCTGCAGTGTCGCAGGACCATGTTAAGGTCCCAAGGGTCCAGTGGCCGCCTGTAGGGCGGAACCACCCGAGACAACCCCTGCAGAAATTGACGGACCCTGGGAAGGAGCGCCAAGCGCCTGTCAAACAGCACTGAAAGAGCTGACACTTGACCCTTCAGGGAGCCGAGAGATAAACCCAATTCCAACCCCGACTGTAGGAAAGCCAACAATGTCGGTATGGATAAGGGCCACGGGGACCGGCCACTCGAGGCACACCAGGTAAAGAAAATCTTCCACGTTCTGTGGTATATCTTCCTGGAAACAGGCTTCCTAGCTCGAGTCATAGTGTCGACTACCGTAGGAGAGAAGCCTCTGGATGTCAACAGCCAGGCCTCAAGAGCCATGCAGTCAATCTGAGGGCCCTGGAATTGAGATGGAAGAATGGGCCTTGCGCGAGTAGATCTGCGCGTTCCGGAAGAGCCCACCGGTGTCCGCCTGACAGTCGCCACAGGTCCGGATACCAGGACCTCCTGGGCCAATCCGGAGCCACTAGAATGGCTACCCTGCATTCCGACCTGATCTTCCACAGAACCCTGGGAATCAGAGCCAGAGGCGGGAACACATACGGTAGATGGAATCTGGACCAACTCAGGATCAGGGCGTCTGCCCCAGAGACTGAGGATCCCATGATCTCGCCATGTAGTGCGGCACCTGATGATTCAGCCGCGAGGCCATCAGATCACGTCCGGAGTGCCCCATCTGCTGCAGATGTCCTGGAAGACGTCTGGATGAAGAGACCACTCTCCGGCGTCCATCCCTGCCGGCTCAGGTAGTCGGCCTCCCAGTTCTCGACCCCTGGGATGTGAACTGCGGAGATCAGGCAGTCGTTGTCCTCCACCCAAGATAGAATGCGGTGGACTTCGGCGAGGGCCTGAGCACTTCTGGTCCCTCCCTGATGATTTATATAGGCGACGGCCGTCGCATTGTCGGACTGAACCCGAATGGGTTGCCCTGACAGGAACTTCTAAAACGCTAGGAGCGCCAGATAGACCGCCTTGATCTCCAGCACGTTGATCTGCAACGCCGACTCCGACGGAGTCCAGAGGCCTTGAGCCCTGTGGTGTAAGAACACCGCACCCCAGCCCATGAGGCTGGCGTCGGTGGTCACCACTAACCATGACGGTTTGAGGAAGGACCGTCCCCGCGACAAGTGACGGGGCTGGAGCCACCACTGCAAGGAATCCCTGGTCGGTTGGGAAAGAGCCACCAGCCGATTCAGAGAGATCGTCCTCTTGTCCCATCTGCGAAGAATCTCCAGCTGGAGAGGACGGAGGCGAAACTGCGCAAAAGGCACTGCCTCTATTGCAGCTACCATGCGCCCCACCAGCTTCATCAAGATCCGTAGGGATGATTGTGGTGACAGGAGGACTGCCTGCACTCCTGATTGGATCGCCATCTGTTTGACTCGTGGCAGAGACACTAGGGCTGAGTCCGTGTGGAAGTCCATGCCCAGATATGTCAGTGACTGGGTCGGAACCAGGGTCGACTTCTGGATATTGAGAAGCCACCCGAACTGTTCCAGAGACTTCATGGTTACCTCCAGGCTTTGCCGACAAAGGTGTTCCGATGGCGCCCTGACCAGCAGGTCGTCCAGATAGGGTATTACGGCATGCCCCTGCACGTGCAGGAGAGCCACCATGGAGGCCATCACTTTTGTGAACACCCGCGGTGCCGAGGCCAACCCGAAAGGCAGCGCCACAAATTGGAAGTGTTCTTCCCCCACTGCGAATCTCAACCAGCGCTGATGAGCCGGTGCAATGAGCACGTGAAGGTAAGCGTCTCGGATATCTATGGACGCTAGGAAGTCCCCCTGTGACACAGCTGCGATCACGGAGCGCAGTGATTCCATACGGAACTTCCGAACCAACACGTGATGGTTGAACAACTTTAGGTCCAGAACCGGGCGGAAGGAGCCGTCCTTTTTTGGGACAATGAAGAGGTTGGAGTAAAAACCCCGAAACCTCTCCCCGGAAGGCACCGGGACCACCACTCCGTCCCTGCGGAGACCCTCCAACACCAGGTGAAAAGCCTGAGCCTTTTCTGGGGATGGGACCGACCGATGGAATCGGGGTATCGGCTTTGACGTCAGCTCTATCCTGTAACCTCGCGAGACCACGTCTCGAACCACTGATCTTGAACGTGAAGTAGCCACCTGTCCTGAAAACGAGACAGGCGACCCCCCACCTGTGGGGAGGCAGGAAGGGAGAGCGAGTCATGTAGAGGCGGGTTTGGGGGTGGCAGCCGCTGCCCCCGCCGGCTTCTTTGGACGACTCTTAGAGCGCCACTGAGAAGCGGGCTTGCCCCCTCGGTCCGTGCGAGCGGACGGTGCTGATGACTGTGAGCTGGAACGAAAGGACCACTGCTTTGGGTTCCTCTTAACGGTGTACCGTGGCTTAGGTTTATTCTGCGGGATCTTAGACTCAGCAGAATCCTTTATCAGCTTGTCCAGTTCGGTGCCAAAAAGCCTGTCACCAGAGAACGGAAGATTCTGCAAAATCTTCTTAGATGTGGCATCTGAGTCCCAAAGACGCAGCCACAACAACCTGCGAATCGCAATAGCATTGGCCGAAGCCACAGCTGAGCGAGTGGCAGTTTCCAAAGTCGCCGTCCTGGCGTAGTCCGCATAGGCCTTTGCCCTTTCGGTAAGCGCCAGGACCTCTGGACTGGACCTTGCCAGGTCAGTGATACCATCCAAGCAGGTAGTAATCGCTTGTAAGGTCCAGACCGTGGCAAAATTAGGGGCAAATGAAGACCCCACAGCCTCATAGGAAGACTTGGCGAGTTGCTCGACCTGTCTATCAGTCGCATCCTTCAGCGAGGAGCTATCAGAGGCAGAGAAAAGGGAGCGTGCAGCAATCCTGGTCATGGAAGCGTCCACCTTCGGGGACTGCGACCACTCCTGAAGCACCTCCTGGGAGAAGGGGAAGCGATTGTCCTTGGGTTTGGGGACATAACGCCGCCCAGGATGTAACCTGGGAGCTCTAACCACCCTTCCAAAGTTAGTGTGGTCCATGAAGGAGCCACTTGGTCTAGCCTCCGGCCGCAGCCATTGATAGACCTCCTTCGGGTGTACAGTCACCTCCTCAGGGGGTGTCACGAGACGTAAGGTCTCGTTGATAGAGGACACCAAATCCTCCACCCCGTCTGGTGGTTCAGACACAGACACAGACCCGAGAGTCGAACCCCCATCATCTTCCTCACCATCAGAGGAACGCTCCTCCTCAGAGAGAGCCTGGAGCTGGGTGAATCCTCACGACGAGCCCGCTTAAGGGGTCTCACAGCAGAAGAGGGAGACACCCGTGGGTAACTGGAAGGAGTAGCTGGGCTTTCCAGCCTCCTATTGAGTGCCTCCAGGGACTGCGACATGGAGGACAGCTGGGACAACAGAGATTCATTGATCTTATTCTGAGTTTCCCATGGCCCTGGGATCACCTGAACCTCAGGGTACAGCACCGGAGCTGCTGTCTCAGCAGTGTCAGTCCGGGCCTCTGGGCGTCCGCAGTTATTGCAGGACCCCTCCACCAGAGTCCCATTGCATGTAGCACAGGTAATGGTGGCATCTGCCGCCTTAGCAGCACGCTTCCTAACTGAGGACATCGCCACAGCAGGGGAAAATAAGCCAAATTGTGCAGACAAAACCGGGAATCCCGGTGGCTTACCGACCGCAGCGAAGCGGTAGGAGGAAGCGGTGTGTGTGTGTGACCTCCGCGAGAGTTTCCGGTCTCCCCCGGAGTGCAGACGCACGCTGCAGACAGATCCCAGCCGGGAAATGAGGGGTAAAGATGGCCGCCGACAGTGAAACCGTGGGCGGCGCCGAAAACACGCGGGAAGCACACACACACGCCCATCGATGACGTCACCGCACGGGCTGCTTCCCATCCTCCAAGCAGCCTCAGTATGAAGGCGCCAGAGCCCGCAGCGCGGGAAGTAGTGTGAAATACAACACACAGACTGCATGCACAAACAAACATCCGCAGCCTACAGCCTCAGCCCCTGCGACACACAGGGCGGTCAGCCAGGGTAACCCCAGCACAGGGTACCCTCCAGATCCGCGGACCCGAGAGTAACGCGCGGTCTGAGTGTCAGGACACATAAAGTGACCGACACTACCCCCAGGCACACAGGAGACACAGAGTGCCTCAGTGCCGGTCCGGTCTGTAAGCACCATTTAGGGAGGCCTCGGACGGGGGTTCAGCACCAGTCCGGAGTGTAAGCACCATTTAGGGAGGCCTCGGACTGGGCTGGCTCCAGTCCGGTCTGTAAGCACCATTTAGGGAGGCCTCGGACGGAGCGGAGCTGTGCAAGGCTCCCATCTCCCACTCTCCAGAGCCCCCCAGAGAGGGATGGAAAGGAGCGCAACAGTGTACCGGGAGAACACAAAGTGTCCAGGCTCTAGGCCCTCCGGTACCTCCACCTGCGTGTTCCACAAGGGTGAGCGGGGAGGCTGTCGCAGGTCCCGACCGGAACCATTTTACCTTGTCTTCAGACGCCATCACGTAAGTTGTGAGAATGCAGTGAAGTGCAAGCAAAGCGTCATCCTCCGAGCACACTAAGTTTAAAACTGAGGATGTTCCCTGCGGTAGGGGTTTATAAGCGGAGGGGGCGGTGTCTACAAACTTGTAGTACCTAGTGTGACCTCCGGAGGGCAGTGCCCTAAACCCCATTGTCTGGGTCTCCCATTATGATGACCAGAAAAGAGAAGTTAGCTCATGCAATGGCCATGGCATTTCAGCCCGGTAACCAGTGCCAAGGTCTCTCATACTACCGGGTCCTAACCTTGTGCCTCTTCATGCAGTGTGAATTGCTTGAATGGGTGTCTGTGCCACTAACTGCAATTAAAACCTGCGTATATGGGTGTGTCAGGACCTAGGCTACAGCAGGATGTAGAGTCTCAACATGGCTACATGAGCTAACTTCTCATTTTTTTCCCTTTATATCATGAAGCAGTTTTCTGTTGTGCCTGTATACCTATTCACATTGAGCAGCTTTGCACATAGCCAGCCATGCATTCACTAGCTAATATGCTTTTTCCATTTTTTCTAGTGTTAGTGTTGCAGCCGTTATCCTTTCTTGTTGATGTTTTTTTTGGCTAGCACCTTTCACATATGGTGGTGTCGCTGGAAGTCTCTTTAGCGTCCCCTCTGGTGGTGGCACTCATTATCGGTATAATGACAGCCTAAATGTGTCCACAAAAATCACATCTAGGCAACATACCAAGATCCAGGGGTTTCTACCTTACCCCATTCAGACCTGCTCTACTATGTGGGGCTACCCACCAAAAAGTCGCCATCAGGAGACCTGCTGTTTGCAAGACCAGGTGCTAATGAACTAAGCTGGAAGACAGACACAAGCCACACATCACAGGTTCACGCAAGCCACTTTGCTTTTACAACACAAGTTTGGGACCCTGCACTACATTTTTGAGTGTGAGACTACTTTTATTTTATAAACAATCATCTTGGCTGTCTCATACATAAATTTGGTTTGAAACTGTTTAGCTTATAATTAGTTATGCAGATTCTTGTCATGTCCCTGCATTATTACAGTTTTTGTGACGAGTAGTAGACTTGTGACAGCTCTGGGTCTAGTTTTAAACGCGATTAATTTTTTTTGTACCACGTTAATGTCAGTTTCTTCTTGCTGCTAGCTTCTGCTGCAGTGTATTTGTGACTGGCTATGCAGTCTCCTATGTGTTGCGCTGTTTTGCCCATGTACAGTAATCCACAGGTGCATTTTACTACATAGATGACAAAGCTGGAGTCATATGTGAAGTATCCCTTTATTGGATAAGATGTGAGTGTTCTAGGGTGTGTGACCTGGTTGCCCTTAATGATATTTGAACAAGTGGCATAGTTTAGGCAAGGGAAAGTGCCCATTTTTCTTTTATTGAGAAAAAGTTGTTTGAGTAATTTGAGGGTACTCCCAATGTCGGCCCTGATGGTCCTTTAAGTTCTATGGAATTCTTTTATTGCACATGAGGGCTAGAGATCTCAAAGCTTCAATATGAGGATATTATTGTTCTAGTAACGGCCAGTGTTTGCGGATTATTGTGTAGAATTTTGGCATAAGGAGATGAAATGTGTGCACGAATGGTATACGTTGGATTTTCTGAATTGGGGCCTAGGTAGTTGTTCCTCCAAGGGCCCTGTTTTCTTCCTGTCTGAGATTGGAGATATAGACAAGCTCTTTGAATTTTAGCGACATTTCATTGAGTCTAGATGGTAAAATGGTTTTATCAGTGACGATGCAGGAGATTCCATGGTACTGCGACCTGCGGAGGCTGTCTTTGATTGACTTAGGGTGGCAGTTTGTGTAGTGTAACACACTGTTGCAGTCGGTAGGTTTAAGGAACAATTCAGTAGAGCATTTTTAAGGACTAGGGTGTCTAGAAAGGCAATCTTGGACATACCATGATTTAGGGTGATCCATAGCTCTGATCTGATGGAGTGAAGATATATAAAGGACTCAGGTTGTTTTGGTTCCTTGTCAAATGAAAAATATTAAATCTATATATAACCGTAAGGAGTATTGGGAGAACAAGGTTTCAAAGTAGACATGTTCCTACTCAAAATTGCTTATTGCTTCCAGCTCAGCTTTTCTGCTGCCAGATTGAAAAAGCGGAAACACACTGCACCACAGACAACCAAGGACATTGGCACAGGAGTATCTGTATGCAGTTACTGCCCAGGTATCTGCTGTCTTTAGCCTAACTTTTGACACTTAATTCATTTGAGTTACTTACTACTATTCCACCTGCTAATTTACCATAACAGGCTCCTATTCTAACAGATCCTCCAAGGCACTTCTCCTTATGTCTATAACTATCTCTTAACACATCTACACTCCTTTGTCATTCCCTGGGCATATGCTTTACCCTCAAGCTCCTTATCTTCTTCTTAACATTAACCTTATACATCTATGTCTCTGATACAGCAGTATACAGAATATGCCTTCATCATATAAGTGCTTACTATGATTAGTGTCAGCTTTTGGACCACAGACTACTACGTACTGAACATTACTGTGCTGCTTTGAATTTCTGTGATTAAATAGCTGTTCTGTTACATAGATCAGACCATTGGAATGTTGAAGATTTCTTTGTATATCTTGTACATTTTGTATATGTTGTATATAATGTGTGTTTATGTCTGTACACTTGCTGTGGTGGTTTTGCTTACAGTAATGTTTGTCAACAGGACCCTGCGGGTCGAAACGTCTTGATATCGCAATTTTCCTATATGCCATTTCCTATTCACTTTAAGTTGACGCCACAATAAACCCTTGTTTACACCTTTCAAGACTGTGCAATGAACTTTACTTGTATTGCAAGTGGGATTTCGCATCCTCTCTACAAACACCGAATACTTTGAGTGTCCATCTTCCCTTAATATCTACACTTGACAACAGGTAGTAGAATTCAACTTAAGGAATGACCAACACTTTGAAGTGATTTTTTAGGTTAAAACAACACCATTTTTAAAAATAGTCAGTTTTTCACATTATCTATCAAATGGGATTAAGTTATCTAAAGGTACCGTTACACACAGAGATATATTGCTTGCAACTCACTGGCTGCAGTGAAATCATGGACACATTGTTCCATTTTGTTGCCGTGTACAAAATGGAACAATGTGTTCATAATTTCACTGCAACCAGTGAGTTGCAAGCAATATATCGCTGTGTGTAACGGTACCTTGAAAGTATATCAAGCAATCAAGTCTATACTTGCCCCTCAATCTCATCCCTAGTAAGATAAGCAGGCGTATGCCTCAGAAAAGGGATGCTAAAGAATTTCTCTAAATTACTTTAAGCTGTCATACTTCAGTTTTGGGATTTGATCTGGTAACCTCTTGCTGTGTGGTCGGTTTCCTTCCCTGGTGAGCCACAGTCTGGTCTGTCTCTTTCCAACTGCTGATCATTCTATCTTTGTTTTTTTCCCCTTGTTTTGCCACTAGTCAGGTGTTTCTCACCTTCCTATTTTGACTCTGTCCTGTCGCAACTTGGGTGGGGATATTTATACTCTTGTTACACCAGCCTTCTTTGCTGGCTATATGTATGGGTGGATAACTGGTAAGGAGTTCCAGCCCTGCAACTAAGGGATTTTGCTTGCTAGGCAGAGACCAGGTGTGTTACTGCTGTTTGCTCATTTACCTACCCAGGTTTCCTTTGCTTTTATCATTTTTTCCTAATTTATGCACCTGCTCTAAATTTCATCACCTTGGGTCCCCGTCTACCTCTGCATACTCTCCCTCTCTTGGTTAGTGGTGCATAGCGGCCTCCCTACTGGTTCCCTAGGCAGTACGAGAAACAGCTTGATGTCTTTTCAGGTAGCCAGGTCCGAGTTGGTGTTTTTGGCTGTATGGCTATGGATCTTCTAGTCTGTACAAGAACCAATAGGATATGGCTGCCGCTGCTATGTTGTAGAGTTTATTTCTCCCTTTATCCTTGTTTAAGTTAGGTATGTGCATAAAATTAGCTCCTTTAGGTTTTAGGTGCATCAATTTACTTTATTAATTATTTTATAGCAGATGAGATTGAGAACCATTGATATGTATATACTTACTGTAAATAAAACCTAAGATTCCAGCTAACAACTTTCTATAGGATGATTTTCTGATTATGTGAAAGAAACACTTCCATGAGAAATTTTATGCCCTAAACCTTTGTAAAAATGTATATAATGTAGTGTATGTGCATTAATATACAGGGTGGGCCATCTATATGGATACACCTAAATAAAATGGGAATAGTTGGTGATTTCAACTTCCTGTTTGTGGCACATTAGTATATGGGAGGGGGGAAAACTTTTCCAGATGGGTGGTGACCATGGCAGTCATTTTGAAGTCAACCATTTTGGATCCAACTTTATTTATTTTCAATGGGAAGAGGGTCACGTGACATCAAATTTATTGAGAATTTCATAAGGAAAACAATTGTGTGCTTGGTTTTAACGTAACTTATTCTTTCATGAGTTATGTCAAGTTGATATCACCATTCATTCCCATTTTATTTAGGTGTATCCATATAGATGGCCCACCCTGTATTTACCGGTTCCCTTCTCACTCACATGACTGAAATTTTGACAGTGCTCCATGGCCCTGAGTCTTTATAAATTTGGCACAAAGTCAAGAATTGCCTTTTTTCCTGCCTTTTTTTTTGCATACGAGTGCTATCCATAGTTTTCACGGCTAGATAATACCTGTAACAGTCTATGGGGCTATTCACATGTCTATGATTTTTCACGGATCAAGAAAGCGAGTGTTGGATCAAAATTGGCAATGAAAGTGTATAGGTCCATGAAAAAACCTGCCACCACTTGAATCACATCTGAGTGCAGTTCAATTTTCACAAACTGTCAGAAAGGAGAAGGTGGAGAAACTTTTCTTTTTTGTTTCCATGAGAAAACCTGATGAAACTCGGATCAAGCTCTGTTCAAACTCTGATAAAAAAATGTTGTCTGTGTTCCTTGTACGTGGAATATATTGACATCTAATGAGCCATTACATTGTAAAATCAACTTTTGGCTCACACATTAACTACATTGTGATATAGCAAGCCAGAATTTCAATTGCTTGAATGAGAAGAGGACGAGAGGAAACTGGGGAAGATGGCAATCAGTGAATACATTAACGTGCTTACATTACATTATATATATTTAGGCAAGTTACACAAAATTTCATGGCAGTGCTTCTTTTAATTAAGAAAAAAGTTAAGTTTCACTTTGTCTATTTTCCTCAATGATAAAGAGAGATTTTACTGAAAGGAACCTCTCAGAATTTTTAAGCTGAAATTTGAAAATGTTTAAATAAAAAAGCCAAGTGCAAGATAAAATGCAATCTACTTGTCCTAGTTGGGGGGCACATAAAACCAAGTATTTGACCATGACCCCTTCATAATACTCATAAGCATTGGTAACCTTCTTGACTCTTCCTAGTCGGTTAACTATAACTCACAATGATTAACTATTTTGTTTAGTGACATAGTAAATACTATCACAAGAATCAACATATATATTAATGTTTATTAACTGACGATAAATTACACAAGCAAATTAGTTATCTTGAACGAGTGTCAATTCAGATATTTTCAAGGGAAATAAAAAATGTGTGCCACGTAGAAGTCAGTTACGTACAACATGGCTTGTAGGATGGCTTTTAAACAATTCTCAACACAGTGGTCTCTGATGTTCCAGTATGGAGTTACTTTTCCAACAATCACTTAGGTCTGGCTTCCTAATCCATTTTTTTTTTGCACCGCTGAACTGGTGCAACATTTTCCAATCTGTAATTTTTTTTTAAGAGTCCTGTGCAACAACTGATTTACCAAATGAACAATCACATAGCAAACAATGGGATCCATGCTGGCATCAGTTTCTCTCTGGTGTTTCATCAGAGACAGAAAAAGCCAGATGAACAGATAGATGGGATCTTGACCTGATGCAAAACATCACCAGTGATATAAGTCAAGAATTCCATATTATGACAAGTCTTGAGAAATCTTACCCTTACACTAAGAAAGCTCTGCTGCTCCATGTACAGTGTATTTCCTACTTGCAGATGCATACTTCTAAATTACCATTAACTGCCAGAAAATCTATTAACACATTTTTTAAGGCTAAATGTGATTTTACTGTTCTCTAATTTCAGACTAGGAACTGGTCAGTATCCTTGGCTTCAACAAAATCAGTGGACAGGAAGTCTGAGTGTAAGTTAAATAGCATTTCCTTAAACTCACGAGTTTAGTGAAATATCCCATATTCTAAAAAAGATCCAAAAAGTTCACAAAAGTTTTCAACTCTTGTTAACCTATATTTTAGGAAATAACTTGAGTAATAATATTAATCATCTATCATTTAAATCATCCATAAAACATGAAAAATAGTTGATTAGAAATATTATACTGGTTTTACATGTCCCTAGGAAGCCATCTCCATTGTGTACTCATCAAACCTGCCCTTTTGCTTACAGTGATTGAATATGTCAAATGACTGTCATGGAGATGGAAGAGGGAGTTAATTGCAAGGCAACCAGTTGCAAGTGGCAACACAGAAAAAAATTCCATAAGCTTGGTATAGTTTACATTTTGTTTAGCAAAAATGGTGGCAGGATGATAGAATTTTTTATTAAAGAACAAACAATTGGAAGGTAACTATACTTAGGATCGTGTAATACCAATGGTTATTGATGGTTGATGAGCATAAAAGTGCAATACAATTGCTACAATTATATATATATATATATATATATATATATGAAATTATATGTTTAATAATTCCAATGAATAATGAGCAGAATGATGGCTGAGTGGTTGGCACTTTTGTCTTGCAGCACTGGAGTTCAATCTGCCAAAAGTCAACATCTACATGGAGGTCGAATGTTGTCCTGTGTTTACATGGGTTTACATAGGGTTTTGCTATACTAGAAAAACATAAAATACAAATTGTCCTTGCTATGAAACTGTGTATTGTTTTGATAGTTTACATTGTGAAAAATGTCAATCTAATACATCGGTAAATAAAATATGACGTCACTTCATAAGCAACCAGGAAAAAAAAAAAAAGTCTTACATAAAAAAATACCCTTAACAGACACACTAACAGATAAGAGCCAGTGAATACAAGACCATAAAGTCTAAACCCATTGCATGACCTGTGTTTGTATCTATATTATATCCTCATACCTGATAATGCATTAATATTGTAATGTGTTCTATAGATAAGCCGCTACATATCTATTATATGTAAACATTTATAACACCGCTCAGGGCCAATTTTCTTATTGACATTGCTAGCCTTACTGAAAGTGTTTTCACACTGTATGTAGATGATGGAACCGCTATAATGGTACAATCGACTATCACGGTAATAGCTGACCACAATATGGTGACACCATACTATAATATGCAGGTCTAATCTTTCTTTACGTTGCAGTTAAAACTATAATACAAGGAATAATTGTCATTCAATAGTAATATTTGGCTATATATGTCTAAGAGCCCAATAAAATGACAATTATTTATATATAGTTGTTATATTATACAACAGATACTGCATGGTGAAGTGTCCATCCAGCTCCAATAAGACCTGGGTTGATTTCCTCCATAAGAGGTGAGCTAGGCAAGGCCACACGATCAAATATATTAGTGGTTGAGTTAATTAATTTAATGTGGTTGTTTTATGGCACGCTCAGATGAATTGCTAATTTGACCGCTGCAGTGCTGTTCGCTACATAAAAACATGTTTATATTGGGAAGGTACCATATCTGGTTTCGTTAAGCAGCATTTAATACCATCCACGCTACAACTCCGTCATCCTTCACACTAAGTTTTCACTCGTCATATATCCAATCTAAAAATACAAAAATATGACATGATAATACATGTAATACCTGCAACAAATATCACTGGGTATTTTAATAGGGCAGTTAGGCACAGACGAGATGCCGCATGGCGTAAAGAAGGCAGTTTATTTTCCAAGAAATTAGTGCATTTTTGACCAATCCGAAAACTGAAGACATACGTAGGGATCAACTCGAAAACAACAAAGCTTTAATGGATTTCTCTCACTCTGTAACAATTGCCAACCATTCTTTTGCGTATATGTTGTAACTTAAGAAGGCACAGAAAAGAGCAGAGCATGGTTAATGTCTGTGTGCTGTCGTTAAGAAGGACAGTGCTGGCAGCCAAGAGATAGGAGGAGCAAGGTCATACAAGGTTGCAGTTACAGTACAGATCAGATATTCATACAGTAAAGAAATACAACCACCATTTTCTGGTATAAATTAAAACAGTCGAATACGCGGTTATCACATAAACTGCAGTTTAAGAAAAAAACTAAACAATAATGGAACACAAAGGTTAATTTGCTTATGTTTTGGCACCTAACATGGAATAATCATTTTTGGAGCGGGCAACGCCCATGTCTGCATGTCTCCAGATCATTGCCCTCTGTACATGGCGCCGCTCATCACACTGAATAGTAATGGTGTCTAGCACATGCAACTAACAATACGAGATTTCATAAAATATAGTTTATTGATAGAGAATTACAATAAAAAATAAACCAAAACCTATCCAGATATTACACATTTGCAACAAAATTGGTCTTTTAAGACTATAGAAAAGGTAATTATCTATTATAACCCGATAATTTTAACAAACGTTCAAACCCGTTGTCACTGATAAATAAGTCATGATGGAAATATGACCATAAGTTATTGGAGGGAATAAAACGCCAACGTTCGTATTGCCGGGTAAAAAAAATCGTGGAAAAAAAAGCAACTGATTGTAGGTCTGTTTTTGGGACTTCTATAACTCAGTATGTGGAATGCCATCACAAAAACCTAAAACAAAAACAAAAACTGGTCAAATATATAAAGCCATTGTGACATACTGTACATCTGACATGCAACACAATCGGCTATTGTTGTGTTCAGCTTACAGCCCTCGCTTAGTATCACGGTGTCATAGACTACCCATCGCCAACAGGAAATCAGTAATCTTGTAAATGATTTGGTGATAGACATATGTGATGTATAAGTAATAAAACAGACAGATAAATACAAATAATCAATGGCGACGACCTTATATCCGGATACCGCAGTTCCTGGGATGTAGCCATAGATAAAACCATCTACTATTCACAGTACTTGAAAAAGGAATCTATCGATTGCCGTAATATATGATCAAAGTCCAGACATTTTCAGGTTAAATAGAATTTCTAAGTGAAACTTCTCTCCCTTTTTAATGGTGAAAGATGCTAGTAAAAATGTGATTATAAATATTAAAATGCTACGTACCCGAAAAGAAAATGCCATCTAATTTCCTTCCCATGAGATGTAAGTTTTTTTTTTTTTAAATCATTAAATGAGTTCTTCCCAGTCTACATCCTTTGGTAACAATTCAATATGACATAAGTAAAAGTTTCCCAGCACATAGCATATGGGAGCTTAGATTTGGGCTAAGTACGTGGGTAGAGTAGAGCTGCGTTACATGGTGCCAAAGCCATAATATGCACCTGACAATTACTGCATGTAATGTCTTGCACACAAGATAACTACAATTACTGGATACTGTATGTGAAACCACTGTATGGACATATACCTAAGCAATACTGGACCCTGGACAGTCTCGTGATAGAGGACGACGCAAATCAAACACTTTTTATCCATTACATTCTCGCCTCGCTAAGTCTTGGGAAATCATTTTTTTTACATTCAATTAATATAACAGATTCTTTAAAAAAATTTTAGGTATTGGTGTTAACATTTTGGGTGAAAGTATATAAAATTATTCCTAACTTACTTCTTATATGTTTCTAAAAATAAGGAGTTGAATAATATTGCCATCAATTTTTGCAAAAAATTTTTTTATAAAAAAATTAAATACTTTTTAGGATTTTCAATACTACAATCCTTACTTAACCCCTTGTGATCCTACACTTGATTAGTGCTATATATTATATAACACATTTAAAAGCTTAGCTAATTAACAATTTTTTTCCATCATTTTACCCTTTTAGGAGATTTACTGGGCGCACTGTGGCAGCTGTATTATTAGAAAAATGAAGGGAGCGCATGTAATATCCAATACATATCATAAATGGTAGGATAATTAATGGCAAAAATATTACTTAATAGTAATACGTACATAATATATGACACAAAATAAAAAAAATTGAATGAAGGCTTTTGGACATTTTAATTTAATATAAGTTGTAGAAAAAGTCTTCATTCTGAATGAAAAAGGAGAAGGTTATGGATGATAAGTTGGAACTACAAGTCCCAGAATGCTTTGCAAAGATATGAAAGGCCAATAGGTGAATAAGACTGAAGACTTATGATTCAGTATAGTAACTACTAGTTTTACATTATTATCAGTTTAACATATAAATGATTTATCTTATCCATCATGGTATACCCCATACACACTAAATTTAATGCTGTGGGTTACCATAAAAAGCAAAAGAACGTATCTAAGTGAAATAAAAATAGGTACAATATCCGAAAAACATCCCCCACGTGTGTATATAATCCTAGATAAAACACAAATCAGAAAATTAATTATAAAAATAATAAATGGAATTATTTATTTCTTTAACGGAGGTAAAAGCTATGGAAATCATTTCTGGATGTATTCTTGTGTTTGTCAAGTATTCCTAACAAAAATGACCGTATATTGTGATTAGAGCTGTGTTTTGGGGTAAGTTGTTACAATTTTGTGATCAATCAACTAATACACCTATACAAGTGACCTTCCATTAACTATGGATATACTACATGTTCTGACCTTGTGATCGAAGCTTCAGTAAGGACATTTGCATAAAATCATTTCAAAATACAAATGGATCTACATACGCATCATTTTCACACTTAATTTTCTTACAGATACTAAAAAAAGACACTGCCTGAAGTCTCCAATAAACACAAGAGCAAATCTTTGGCCGCAGATTAAATGTCATTACTCTAATCTAGCCCAGGCTTTTTGGGCCTACGTCCTTCATGCAGGAAAATAACAAAAAGATCCTAATCTTTTGCTACGTAAATGCTTCAGAAAAGTAAAGCCGGACGTTATGAGAATATAGGAGATTATAAGTGGCTGGTATAGGGTTGGTATAAAATATGAGGTCTCCTTAACATCCCATGCATTGTGTAACTCGAGCTGTTTATCCGTCAGTATTAGGAAGTGTTCTAGTCTACCTGCGAGCTTCCATAGATGCAGCACTGTATAGAAAAATGTCAAAAGTCCTATCAACTTCATTTACAACTCGAGCTGCATGAGAAGAGATCTATAAGCACATACTGTTAGGATTAAATATTTATTTAAAACCTCAGGGTTTTTTCTTTTACATACCAAGATCTCAAGCCTTCATTTTAAGATGTCATTGGTTCTAAAATCAATATTTTATCTTGGATACATAATGCATTTTTCCCCCTAAAACAGACTGGCTCTACGTGGTGAAGCAAACTACACCGCCTGACTGCTGAACACTGGCAAAGTGTGCTTGTTATTCATTACAAAAAAAAAAAAAGAAGGAAAAAGAAAGACCAAATTGTCTGGAGTGCATTGCGTTCTGTTATTCTTCAGGTCATTAATATTTCAAGCCAGGACAGTTATTTAATACACAAATGATCCTAGGCAAAAAGAGTGAAAGCTGCTATGGTTGGCAGAGAAAACTCCCAAAATAAGCAATATGGTGGAATTTTGTTTTGTGATCTGCAAAAATTACACTGAACGCGGTTTCGACCGACCTTCTCTAGGATAATAAATGGTAACGTACGCTAAGATTGACTTAAAATATAAATGTTCATAAATTGGAAGGTGTGTACGGTTAATTAGAAAAATGTAAATTTGCATATTTCAGTAGCAGAGGCCTACCGTGATGGAAAATTTTAATAAAGGCACTTTGAATTACCAATCAATTCAGATCCTATTTCGAACAGTAAAAAAAATAATAATAAACATTTTTGGAAGGAAAATCTTAGACTCAAAAGAACAATTTGAAAAAACTGTCCAAAAAATGAATAAAGTTACATGATTAGGATACAATTCAGCGAACTGATAGCCCAGCCATAGAATCGGAACAAGGTTATAAATGATTAAAAAAATGCACACGTAATCATTAACCTACCAGCTACTTCACTGCACAACTTCTCAGCTAAATCTTCTGTATCCTGGTTAAGAAGTGAAATTATTTCCTCATCATTCTCCTCCACCACATGCTCACACTACAAGAAATGAGTAAGATTTAAGACAAAAAAAAAGGAAGACACTTTAACGTTCAACGCTTATCAAAATTAAAATTGACATTTTGTTAAACTTTGTTTCTAGGAACACAAGTTAATTTATGACTATAATAAACATAAAAAAAGGTTGCATTTTCCAGCATTTATATTTTTAAACCTGATATTTTTTTTACATAATGTACCTTTCCTCAATGAAAAAAAAAATTGACTTTAAATAATATAAAAAAAAAATCAAGTTGATTGACTAAAAAAAAAAACATGTAAAAATGAACTAAAAAAAATAAAATAATAATTGTGTACATAATTAAAAGTACTTAACAATTATATTTCTAAATAAGAAAAAAATCAAGAAACTAAAACCGAACTGTACGGCACCATTCAACGGAAAGAATTCTTAATTCATATATAAATAAAGAATACATGTACACTTCATAGAGACGTTCACTTCTTTACTATCTTGTATTCGAAGTGATGAAAACAGATGCAGGTATTGTGTGAGTAAATGTCTTACCGCAAACTTTAGAGGATTGCTATCTTCAGGATTGAACTGGAAATTGTTAAAGTCTGAAGGGAACGGCTCATTATCTCTGGGAGCAAACCTTTTGTAAGTCTTTTCCTTGGTATCAGGGTGTATGTAGAGGCTGTAGTCATCCATTTTTTCACATATTTTTTCTAAAACCTCTGTCAGATATACTTCAGATTTGACTAATGGAACCTGTAAAAAAAAAAATATATATATATATTTATAAGGATAAGAAGCTTAGGACAGATTATTACAACACAAAATGTACAAATGTAAAGACAAGTTGAAAAAGAGAGGGAAATGCAAACTATCTAGATATACAGTCACATAGTTTCCATACTACTTGCATGTGTAAGAGTTGTGAAAAACCTGCTTGTTGTTCTCCAATGCAGCTGTTATATTGCTTCCCAGGGGCTTTGTGCAGAAAATAATAGCTTACAAAATGTAACTTCTCCCAGGTTCTACTGTTTCAGCTTTATTTCATAACAGCTGGTCCATGTCTTTGTCTCATTCGCTTTCCTCCAGAATTAAGTAAGAGTTCAAGAAGCTTTAACAAACTACCTACATACTTAGCGAGTGTCTCCACAGCAAATACTCAAAGGGTCAAAGAGCACCCAGTACTCTTGGTAACTGGGACAAAAAGCCCACTCCCCAGTCTAGACAGGTCAAGGTGCAAGATGGTCCTATCTCTGTTGCTTCTTCCGGAATGGGGGTGTGAAGTGAAGCCAAGTGCACAGTAAACAATACTGATGCATCTTTGGGCCTTTCCAAAGGCTTTCTCTCCACCCTCTGCTGATCAAAGTAGGAAGTTTTCATGACAACCACAGTCAAAGGGGTTGAATCACAAATGAACTAGATTTCAGCAATGTTGATATATCCAGTCTCTATTGTCTCCTTTCAGACACAGTATGAACCCTTCCGGTCTCAATGACTACATTATAGAGGCACTTTCACATGTGTGCTTCATTTACACAAAGGGTTTCCTTGCTTCACCACCATCTGGACACAAATCAAATAAATACAGGCTGGAGAATTAAAATTTGGGGCTAGCTTTTATTGTTTCATTCATGCTCCATTTAAAATTCAGCCTTCTGGATGTGACATTTGTTTCTCAGAGTGAAAAAAAAAGATGAACACAAAGGAAAACAATATTTTTTTTTTCTAGCATATTTCTTCATATTCCAAGACTGATTACCCAAAATAAAAAAGCATAGGAAAAACTAAAAAGTTGTAAAAAATTATGTTTTAAAAATGCTTACAAATATATACTTTTCGTGTGACCGCTCGTATAGCTGAAATACATGATGGTAACATAGCAGCAATCATTATAAGTAAACTTCTACTAAAAGTTTATTAACTTTCAAAATTTACTGAAAGAAATGAAACATTAAAAATTAAAAAGTGTTAAAACGTGAAATAAAAAAAATAACATTTTTTGTATGTCATCATTGTTGACCACTCTAACAATTGTACTGATATACAAGTATAAAAATATATATCTATATAAAGATGAACTGTATATAACATGGATAAAGCCAATGCCAGATGGAACTGCGAATCAAAAATGGCCACTTCAACAACTTATAGAACATTCACCAAAAGCTGGCAAAATAACTACTTTGGTTAGTTATATGCTAAATAGTTATTATAATAGCTTGGCACTCCGAATGGGCAAGGTTTCCTGATGGATTAATACATGCGCTGTCAAATATGGAAATAATGACTCTTAGATTATTGATGCAGCATAGATATAAATAATTAAAGTCAATCTCTGGGCAAAAAGAGAATTTCCAGACTTTTGCCCCAAGGTGTGGATCAAGAGAATATTTCTTTATTCAGGGAATGAGGTAAGACAATATGGTATCACTCAATAAA